>CM042012.1:121990704-122085704 GCA_023525715.1 Cichorium intybus
TGTAATTTATATATGGTTTATAGTATGGTATAGATATATATATATATATATATATATATATATATATATATATATATAATATATATATATATATATATATATATATATATATATATATATATATATATATATATATATATATATATGTATATATATATATATATATATATATATATATATATATATATATATATGTATATAATATATATATATATATATATATATATATATATATATATATATATGAAAGGTTTTCCGCAACCATGAACTAAATAACCTAAGTTCACATGCAACCTAGAAAAAGATCTATGTTTTCTTTCTTTGAACATGTAACTAATTCCTAAAGGCCAAACAAAATTAACTAAAAGAATAAATTAGAAAAACTAACCTTTAGTTTTAATCTTGAAGCTAAGCAGCACAAGTGTCCTGCCTCAAATGAGATCACACCCAGGGAGCCAGAGGGTGGACCGAAAATTCCAGAGAGAATTGAAGAATGAGCGACTGATAATGAGGTCTAGGGTTCCCTATTTATAGGGAACCAAAGGGTAAAGCTAGAAACCCTAGCCGCAGCCCATTTTCCGGATTATGTGTACGCGCGCCGCGGCCTTTACATTGGCGCGCCGCGCGCCCCAATTCAAACCTTGAATTCGTACGGATATGTACGCGCGTCGCAGCTTTTACATTTGCGCGCCGCGCGCCGCAATTCAACTATTGAATTCGTACGACTTTAATCCCTGACCTCCTAATTAATCCAATTAATGTCACAGAAATTAATCCAATTAATTTCTGATTAATTATTAATCAATCAACATAGTTTCTAATTAATATATTATCACTTTAATATATTAACAAACCATATCTTAAATTTCTATTGATTTATTAATCCCATAATAAATCAACCTCTCTCTCTACCGAACTTTCTACCAAACCTCCAGCTATGAGGGCAACCCAAATGGACTTTGCTTCTATTAATAAGGTAAATACAAATTATTAGTCATGGCTTAGACACCTAATCCAACAGTCTCCCACTTGGATAAGTCTATGACTATAATTACCAATTTAACCTCTGATTAATCAGCAACCTGCAGCTTCCTAGAAACTGCTGCCGAACTCTGACCTAGTCAGTTCTGTCCATAGACAAGTGATCAGATGATCCTCCGTCCAACAAGATATTTTCAGACATGAGACATGGATTGAGATCAATCTCTGTCTGACACACTGTTTCCCGATTTCCGATTTTGCTTATGACTTTTAGACTTCTAATTGAACGAATCAATTTAGTCCTGGCTGGCCAGCGCTTCAGTCAACTTCAAAATCATCGAGTGGCCAACAGATATCTGTTTCCCGTCAGGGTCAAGGGACGAATAATCTTCGACTAATATGTTATATCTTTTACCCGACAAATCACTCACAACAGCACGTTTTATAACACCGAGTTACCGATGCGTTTTCGTACTATCAATGAACAACCGCCTTGCAAATTATAACTCATATCTCTCCACTTTAAGATCATAAGATATTATCGTCTCAACATTGCTCGTGATATAATCCATGAAGCAATCCATTGAGCGCGGGTTTATCCAATACTCAAATCTCCATTTCCAAGTACTCATGAACGTTGCAACAATCTTATTGCTATGTCTAACTCCTTAGACAATCTACAAACCAATTCATGACAGTCTTCCCTCATACTTACTCCCTAAGAGTATGAACGACTGTGGATGTTTGAATAATCCAATTATTCAGGAAGTAAACATGCAAAAGTGAAACATAAAATCTGACTGGCAGCTACTCCTGCTAATTACCAAGTCTCCACGAGGTAATCACCAAGTCGGATTTATCATAACTATTATCGGTTTCTTATTCTCTTTTAAACTTTCAATTCAAGCCTTTTATATCTATGCCTATGACATTTTCACTCTTTCTATGTATCCAAGTGTCTAACACTTATACACTTTATTGCAGATGATCCTATCGGATACTCTTCCGATGATATCTCAATTTGTCATTTTGTCATTTTGTCATTCTCTCTCACAACTCCATTCCGGTGATGTGTACGGTGACTGCCCATGGTTCTCGGGTCTTTAGTCTACATGACTACACCCTAAGTCAATTTCGAGGTGTCATGATGTGCCGGTGAACCACACGCGCTCCATCAGAAACCAACGAAATTCTTTAATCATGGAGTCCTATAGCACCACGTTCTGGTGTAAACAATTACCGATTTGAAAACCCTTTCAAATCAATCACCCTAATCATTTCCCAATGATTTCTCACGTCTGTTCAAAAATCCATTCAGTATTCTCAGCCAGGCAATATCCTGAATCCAACTTACAATGCTCTAAGCATTAAGTCATCAGGATATGTTCATAACACTTCTGATTTGTCCACGAGGCTCGAGGAACCTGATGTAATCTCATTCCAAGCCCTTTCGGAATCCTAAGATTACCAATAATCCTTGTGTCATGATTTCCGGAAACCATTTCCATTCGGGGACTCTTTCTTATGCATCTTGAATCCCATCAAGATCATATTCTCAACGGCTAAGTTAATACTGTCAGTCTCATCTATCTGATAGATGTCTATGAACTACGTAAGTATGCTGCACCTTCTTTGTTTCTTTCATGCCAATTCATTACACTTGCAATGACAGGAAACTCCATTCCTGGGGTTATGCATCTTGAATCTCATCAAGATCATATTGGCAGAATTCTGATCTATCTAATAGATGTTCACAACCACCTGAGTATGTTGTATCTCTTAAAGTCTTTCATAGCGAACCGTTTCTTAACACCAAGTCATTACACTTTGTAATGATAAGAGACGTTTCCTAGAACCAGTATGTAACCCACATACAATGATAGTAGATAACAACGATACTCCCACTGGCTTTGACACCGTTATATGACTCTTTTGAACTATTCACAAAATCCAGAACTTATGGCACATTTTGCAAAACCGAAATCCAGACCTTTCCGACATATAAAAGGAAATCTTTCAGGCTATTCACAAAATCCAAACCTTTTGGCCTATTTTGAGAATCCGATTATCCTTTCTTGCGAGATGTCCATGGGACGAATCCCGGGGCCATGTACCTTTTGTAATGGCATGCTCTATGTGAGTCCATATTAGTGTGCCGGTAAACCACACACGCTCCACTAACGACTCACACTATGCCACGCAGAATCCTCTCGGATTACATCTTCTATTGAGAGTGCTTCCCTCAGAATCAATTGCTTGACTCCAAGTGATGACTCATTCAACCAGATGTTCTGAAAGTACATTTCTATGTTCCCTTCTTTTGATGATTCAATTACTCCCACTGGTTCCTAGACCAGTTGTAAAGATCAATCAAACTGTCACATAGACTGTGTCTCGCGGTAAGGTTCTCTTATTTGGCAGCAACTGGGCTCACCAATGCTTCCAGCAGTCGGATTACTTATCCGTACCATCTTTAGTGTTTTACCACTACCCGGTATATCACCCAAATCATAACTCCTTATGACAGTGACAATAACTACTGGTCAAGCGAAGAGAGGATATGTCAGGTTAAACAGGAATCTAATTCCTGGTCAAGTCCCAGTGGTGACTAAAGGTTCTTTCACTTGGCTAATCCCTGAACTCATTCAGAATTATTCTTACTCCCACTGTTTCCTTAGAACTTGAGTTCTTTCTAAAAGTACTTTTCTTTCAAAGGATAACCGGAGTGGCCAATGAAACGACATTGCTGATCAGTTTCAGGCTTATCATGAGATTCAGACGAATACTACATGACCCTGGACTTTCTATGTACTAGTGGGACGATCCCAGCTTTACATTTCAGACAGTGTCAACATAACCTACTTAGTCTAAGATGTAGTCGGAATATGGCTTCTGCGGTCTGACTGGTTGAATATTCAATTCATTGAAATATTAGTCGGAAATGTATCCAGTGTATCTTATACACCGAGGATCAAAACTATTTCGATCAATGCTCCATCATCTTCCCTAAGACACATTATAACCATTAGTGTTCTTGGAAGAGGATAAACTGTGAAACTTTTTCTCAGTCTATCTTGTTACTCAGGTTCTGTTGATCTTATACTTCCTTTGAAATCCTTGAACACTTCAAGGTTCCAATCAATCGCTTATTCCGATAAGCGAAGCCATATTTGTCAAAGCATTTGGCAAATATCATGAAGCATAACTAATCGTGTTCTGTTCGAAGATTCGAGCAATACACAGTAACTTATGTGTCTGTTGCTCAAAATCTTAATACATTTACAGTTCCATGTAAATTTATGACTTTGTTAATATTGTTCAAGACATGCAATCATCACCTGACTCCAAGTCAACTGATTCCAAAATCCTATCCATTGGATCTTTGGGTGATTCCTTTCTTGCCACAATTAATTTTATTAAGCACTCAATTCATCATGTGACTCTAAGTCAAATGATTCCAAAGTCCTGTCCAACTGGACCTTTGGTTGAAGTGATTCTCATAAAATTCACTTTAACAATCATAAAGAACACAATTTACAAATCCAATCCCATTAGATGTATCAACATTCAAGTTATTACCATTTACGTCATCAACACATTCACACAACATTTCGAGGACAATTAAAACAATCATGTTTCAAAAAATATTTCATTAAACCAGAATTATCCTCAGAACAATGTACAATGCGAATCTATGTTAAATGTATCTATAAACCAATAACAAGAACAAATATCTAGCTTAACTCCCAAAAATGCATGAGCTCCATATCCAATCTGAATATGCTCCTGTGCGACAACATCCCGCATCCTACAAAGTCCGTGCATACAGAGCAAATGTGAGAAAACACATCCTGTATCAAGGAAATGAGGATCAGGTATTCTGAGTTTTGAGATATTACTGAGTTTGCCAAACGGTTTGGTTTTGGAGCATTTTTCCAATCTTTCTGTGACTGTGTCCCATCTTATGGATTCCCAGTTTGAAACATCGAACAATCGGTCCAGACGATCTGGATCATTTCATGATGCACCTTAAAACTGGACTCAATCCTGAAGCAGCTGAATCGTTAGAACTATGCTTCACCATGAAAGACTCATACAGAGTCTACATCGAATGCATTTCTACGATTGTCTTATCTGGTTACCCTTTCTGTTCATCCGGATGAACAGATCAGCGAGTTGAGCTGATGCTTAACTCCCGATCCCAAAGGGAAACCAGTTTTACACTGTTTGCCTATGTATCCCTCAATCTCGGGAACACGCAAACCGGTGCTACTTCCTTCTAGCTTGCAACTTCAAGCTCTTTAAAGATCCAAGTTCGTTCCCTTTATTCAACCAGTTCATGGAATCTTTCCTGAACTAGCTGTGCTAACTTATCAGACCCCAGGAATTCTAAATCCCTGCGGAACTCGGGGTTAATGATCAATAGCATAAGGCAACGAACTTCCTTGGACTCAATGGTCAAGGAGTCATGCTCATCACAAGCTGCTGTGTGATGCCATGTTTGGGAGCGGACACTCAGTCGGATATGGTTTGCCAGCAAAACTAAGAACTATTCTCTAATTGCAAAACCATAGTTCAGGCCAGTCAGCCTTACCATACTAAACAGGTGCTTTCTGAAGCTCTCAGAAATGGGTGAAGGAGGAGAAGGAGGAGAATGACATTTTCTTCAGACATATATAAATTTTGAATTTATTCGTTTAATTAATCCTTTTAAATAATTACCCAATATATATTATTTAACAAGGCTAGGATCCAAAATACCCCAACTATGCTGTGAAGAGGGATGCCGTAGTCACAACACAGTGGTCATTAAGGTAGATAACTTTTATCAATTTCAGTCTTATGAAATTCCTAGATCTGTGAGATTCATTGAACTGTTCAATGGCATGTTTAATCTCGGATATGCCCCACCGTTTGTGACTGGGATGCCGAGGATCACAAACCGGGTGTGAATAACCATGCAAATTAGCTTGGTACTCTCGGGGTCCATTATCATCTCAAATTGATGTGCCGGTTAACCACACACGCTCCATCAACAATGATAACACTCGAGAAACCCATTGCCACTCTTTATGAACCTCCATTGGTGTGCCGGTAACCCACACACGCTCCACCAACGTTTCATAAAGTGCAATATACAATTTCATGGGTTAGCATCAAATTCACATTTTTTTTAAAGTAACTAGATTGGGAATTCTTGTACGGGTTCTAGTACTCTGATCATTATACTTTTAATGATTAAGAGGTCCTATCAAAACTGTTCGGCTAACGACCCTCCACTGATCAGGCGAGCGGTGGGTGAGAGTGAACACCCATTAGACCGCCATTTTATATGCAGTCTCCTTATACCCACTTTATAGACCAGCTTCGTGAATGAGGCCTACTAATGATTTGACTAACCAATTTATCTTATACATATAGTATTAACCTTTAATAATATATATAAGATGTATTTTAAATCTTTTAAAATATTTCTGGTTTATCTTTTAATTTCCTGAAATTTAACTATTAAATTTCAAATTAAATTAAACCTTTAATTTGATTTAATTGATCTTTTAATTAAACTATTAATTAAATTAATTAAATCTAGATATTTTAAACCTTTTAAAATATTTTAGGATTTATCCTTTAATTTTCGAAATTTAACCATTAAATCAAGATTATATTAAATCCCTTGAATTATCTTTTAATTAAACAATTAATTAAATTAATTCAAATGTAGATAGGTTTTTCCAAATTAATCAAATCAATTTAAACCTATCTTAAACCCCTAATTATCGAATTCAAACAAACTGGGTTTAAGGTTATCTATTTAATTAAACAATTAAAGTTATCAAAAATAGAAAACCTCCTAAAACCCTAATGCTAATTTTCGAAAATTACCAAGGGGGGGGGGGGAAAGGTTTCTAAAACCCAAACCCTAAATCCATATCAGGCCCAAAGAGTTTATAAACAATAAACCCTAAATAGGAAAACTATTACAGCCATTCAATAAGAAAACAACCAAATGCTCTGATACCACTGAAAGGTTTTCCGCAACCATGAACTAAATAACCTAAGTTCACATGCAACCTAGAAAAAGATCTATGTTTTCTTTCTTTGAACATGTAACTAAATTCCTAAAGGCCAAACAAAATTAACTAAAAGAATAAATTAGAAAAACTAACCTTTAGTTTTAATCTTGAAGCTAAGCAGCACAAGTGTCCTGCCTCAAATGAGATCACACCCAGGGAGCCAGAGGGTGGACCGAAAATTCCAGAGAGAATTGAAGAATGAGCGACTGATAATGAGGTCTAGGGTTCCCTATTTATAGGGAACCAAAGGGTAAAGCTAGAAACCCTAGCCGCAGCCCATTTTCCGGATTATGTGTATGCACGCCGCGGCCTTTACATTGGCGCGCCCGGCGCGCCCCAATTCAAACCTTGAATTCGTACGGATATGTACGCGCGTCGCAGCTTTTACATTTGCGCGCCGCGCGCCGCAATTCAACTATTGAATTCGTACGACTTTAATCCCTGACCTCCTGATTAATCCAATTAATGTCACAGAAATTAATCCAATTAATTTCTGATTAATTATTAATCAATCAACATAGTTTCTAATTAATATATTATCACTTTAATATATTAACAAACCATATCTTAAATTTCTATTGATTTATTAATCCCATAATAAATCAACCTCTCTCTCTACCGAACTTTCTACCAAACCTCCAGCTATGAGGGCAACCCAAATGGACTTTGCTTCTATTAATAAGGTAAATACAAATTATTAGTCATGGCTTAGACACCTAATCCAACAATATATATATATATATATATATATATATATATATATATATATATATATATATATATATATATATATATACATATACATATACATATACATATATATATATATATATATATATATATATATATATATATATATATATATATACATATATATATATATATATATATATATATAATATATATATATATGTATATATATGTATTATATATATATATATATATATATATATATATATATATGTATATATATATATATATATATATATATATATATATATATATATATATATATATATATATATACATATATATATATATATATATATATATATATATATATATATATATATATATATATATATATATGTATATATATATATATATATGTATATATATATATATGTATATATATATATATATATATATATATATATATATATATATATATATATATATATACATATATATATATATATATATATATATATATATATATATATATATATATATATACATATATATATATATATATATATATATATATATATATATATATATATATATATATATAATATATATATATATATATATACATATATATATATATATATATATATATATACATATATATATATATATATATATATATATATATATATATATATATATATATATATATATATATATATATATAATATATATATATATATATATATATATATATATATATATATATATATATATATATATATATATATATATATATATATATATATATATATATATATATATGATGTAACTCAGTTAAGGTTAAGAGTCAATTTAAAGTGCGGAATTGTAAATATCAAAATTGTAAGTCTATGTAAGCAATAAAGTAAAGAAAGTAAGTAAGAACAATAGAATGATAAATTTGAAGATATATTGATATTTCAGCTGGAGGGATAATTCTTACGAAACATAGGATAGCCTTTTATAAGAAGACCTAGAGACCCATACCCTAATCAAATAACATTAAAGTATATAAAGGTATGGTGGACATGTCTCCTAATACTAAGACATCTTTATCTGACATAATACTGTGACCTATGGTACATACACATAGTATAAAACTAGGTACAATGGAAATATCTTCACCTTCAGTCAGCATACTCTTCGGTCTTCAAAACAACTCTTCGCTTTGCATTCTCGAGGCATTGGTTCTCAACACAACTTCACATCTTCATAAAAGAGATCTTCACATGGTATCATCCAAAATCTCGCTTCGGACCACTTGTTTACAAATGCTTCACACACCAAACTCTTCGGATCACCTCTTGAAGTGAAGTCTTATTAAAAGCAGCATGATCACTTTCAAGGGTTAAAAAATCTCCCCCTAAGTGACCATGAAAAGAATTCAATGTTGGATTTCAGGAGTGATGAAGCCAAAGAAATCGTATACGATTTTGAAGAATTTTCTGACCATGAAAATCCAATTGATTTGGTTGAGGATTCCTTTCTTAGCAGCAGTAGATCCAATTTTAGATTGAAGGGTAATTGTTCAAGGATCAAAAAAAGCATGGAGTTAGAGTACTTTTTCTTCTGACTTAGTCGAAAGAATAATGTCTTCTCCGGATTTTCTTCAAGATGAACGATAATTCCAACTTCTGGCTTGTTAGTGACTCCAAGATCGTGATTTTCTATTCTCTCAAAAGAAAGGTTGGCAAATATCTTAATGGGAATGGGGAAACAACCTGTCAACTCCATATTCTATTTCAGAGAAGTCAACAAGCAGCCTAAGCAAATATCTTCGTATGCATTCATGATATGCATGAATAAGAGTTGGTTTCTTTGATACCATCCGATGAAGTATCTTCCCAATATTCGGAATGTCAGCAGGATTAGCGATTAGAAAGTCCGCTTAGGAGATGTAGTATACTTCTTCATCAGATCTAATAATCTCGAACTCATAGTAAGAAGCTTTCATAAACTTCCTTTCCTTTATAGACTTGACCGATCGAGTTAAATGTGGCTCTGTCCCACGTAAGGAATGTGTGTTTGTGCTAGCGAATAAACTTCTCTTTCCTTTTCCTTTCTACAAAATTAAGCTCGTTTGGAGGAAGGAGAGGGTTAATGATTGGTATGTTTTCCATAACCTGCGCAAATTTCGTCAAATTGCAAGGCTATGAAATCACTTCTACAACCTTTGTGATAATGTCGTCACAACTCGAATCCTACTGGCGTGATATTATCAAGATTTTGTACCCCTTCATTAAGACTTGTACCTCTTTGCATCACACTATTTGGTCGTCTAAACTTTGGTTCCGAAGTTAGTGGAAAGTACACTAAATTAAATCAGCGACAAATAGTTTCGTCGCTAAATTGATAGGGTATGTCGCTAAGTCACCATACGATATACGACTGCTTTATTCTGTCACTAAAATGTTTTGTACACGCCGTTGTGTGAATATTGTGTTAGGCAATGAGTAGCATGAAATTTTTATTGGCAAGGTCACCTCCTTTTATGGATAAACAAACGGGTTCGGTTGTTCATCAACGTCGTTAAACTTTTAAGGATGAGGGGCCTCTCTTATATGAAACGTTGTTGGTGTAAGATAAATTTTGCTGTTGTTAATTTAATATAAATTTTACCAACTTAAGGCATCTTTTGGTTTTTTTATTTTTATTTTTGCTATGCCTAAATTTTGTTGTTGCAAATTTAATATAAATTTTACCAACTTAACGGCCTTTTTTTCCTTCTATGCTTAAAACATGTTTACACCGCACATTTATTGTTGGTCCCTCTTCGGATGCGAGGTATACTTTTGATACACGCACATTAATGCAGGTGATGCATGGCTTTTAGGCAGGTATAATCAAGACCAACCATGAAGAAGATTACCTTAATTTTCATACTTTTAAGTTTTAACTTAGGGAAATTTGAGTGGATTTCATAATTTCAACTCCACGCTTTTAACGATCGATTCTTTCGATCTTCATTTTATTATTGCTGCATACGTAAAAATAAAGCTTTTGGATCACATAAACTTCATTTATTTTAAAAACATGTAACTGCCATAAAATATTTTTACGTAGTTGCTTAGGCTTGGAATATATCGTATATAGGAATATCTATCGTTCTGATTGGTCTCCTCGACATGATTATGATAGCAAAATTATTATATTCGACATGCAACACACATTACACCTTAAAAAAATGCTGAATCGGTTTATTAAGAAGCATTTTCTCCTTTATTCATAATCAAATAAGACATTTTATGAAGGATGACCGAATGCTCAAGATGTGGTTGGCTTCAACCTAGTCCAAGGTGATGAGCAGCAAGCATTTAGTGTTGGGAAGGAGGAGGTGATCCGCCGCCGTCGGCAGGAGGAGGGGATCCGCCGCCGTCGGCAGGAGGAGGGGAACCACCGCCATCAGCAGGAGGAGGAGATCCACCTCCTCCACCTGCAGGAGGAGGGGGTAAGGCATCGGGAGGAGCGGGTTTAGCATCCTTTGGAGGTTTCTTTGCACAGTCGAAGTAGCAGAAGCAACCGGCTTTCCCTTCACGCTTGTGACAAGCTCCATGGAGTGCTTTCTCCCATCCAATACACTTTTTGTCACACTTCTTGTCTTCACACTTTCCAGACCAAGTCTGGCTCACTTTTTCACACAATTTTCCTTTTACCGTCGCGATTTCTGTTAACGTCATGCAATAGGCACACAATTCTCGTTATATATTTAAGTTAAGATTATTCTTTATGTCTAAGGAAAACATTAAGAAATTTAAAGCGTATGCACAAGAAAATAAAACAGAAAGAAATTTGTAAGGGCACTAAAGCGGTTTGACAGATTAAGCACCTGAGATGGCAAGAACGAAGAGGAGCACAAGGATTGCATATGCAGCAACCGATCGTTTCGCCATTTTTAAGTTCTGTCAAAGCTGAAGAACACTCACAAAAAGTTGGATGAAAAATGGTCGGGACGGTTGGGGGTATTTATACTAGAAGCTATCGAAGGAATTTCAATAGAATATGTATTGAAGAGGACGTATGCAAACTATAAGAAACTTCTTTCCAAGAAATAAAACTAAAAGCAACTAAACGAGCGATATATCAAAATTTCCACACGTGTTCTAATATTTATTTTGATGCATAATTTCTATTTAAATAAATTAATTATCTTTTATAAGTACTTAAAAAATGGTGACCTTACTAATATTATTGACTTCATAAAATTACAATAAAGTGAAATCATGATTAAAAGAAAATAAACGGTCTCACCCTGTATTTTATTTTATTGTTCTTCTAAACTGTTTTAGACTATGCAAATAAAAATTAGTAGCTGGTTATATATATATATATATATATATATATATATACACTAACTCAATACAAAGTAATTCTAGTAACAAATAAATACGGATAGTATGATCTTAATAATTGCGTAACCAATAAAATAACATAAATTTCTTGATTGACGAGCCTTGGGTGTTATGTCTTCATGAAACTTCTAAGTATTCATCACATCTAAGCCTTCTCCTTCCATTTTTCAAAGGAAAAAGTTGAGAGTACAAGGATGAAATATAAAAATAGAGTGGTCTAATAAACATATAAATGAAAAAGTATGATGCTATTTATTCGTGCATAATAGAAGTTAAAAATAGTTGGCAAAACAGTTTTGTGAGGGGTAGAAAAAGGTCACTAGAGAAAGCAACTCACCATCAAATTACTTCAACATAAAGTGTCATGAATGGTGTCTAAAAAGGAAAGTAAAAATGTAAGACATGTAGTACATAATTTTTTTGTTAGTTTTATAAGTTGCGGGCTGCAGCCTCTCTAGATGAAAATCAAAATCTGAAACCAGGATCCACATGGATTGACCATACAAAATAAGTCATACAAGGGTGCTTGTTTTTCATTTGAAAGTCTTTTCTTAATATTTTAAGTTAATAAAATAAACTCAGAAAAATATGTTGTTACCTTCTGAATAGGAACCTCATGTCGCTTACACTATGCGACGGTTGTGCTAGTTCAATATAGCTTATTTTTTAAGTGCTCAATGCTACCATTTCCAAACCTTCCTTGGTCTCTTTGTCATGTTCCATTTTCTTAGTTTTTGCATTTATTTGAGCTATCTTCTTCTCTAAACTATATTTCTTGCATTTATTTAAGCCATATGAAAGATAAAAGCTTCTTTCCAGAGGACTTAGTGGCACTATCTACTGATGATAGCGTCGCTATCTTCAAGTTGGCTGAAGGCCATCACGATTATTCGCGACTTAGTGGTCCTATCTTACACACTTAGCGACGCTAACTATGTTTTTCGGCTAATCCTCACATTTGTTTGGATCCATCCCTCAACACTTCAAAACCATACTTTCCTATCTGATAATTTGACTCATAAACAAGTTTCAACTACACAAAATATGACCAAAACAACTAGAATACATGAATTGAATACTTAGGGTTTCATAACCATAATTTTCCAAAAAGAATCCAACTTACCTTTCGATTATGGATTTGCAACACTTCTAAATGTTAAATGCACTTCTTCTAGGCTCCCTCTATCAGTTCCTCGTTCAAACTGGAAGTATACCCTTTATTTCGCACCTGTAAGTGTGTTTGGGCGTTTTTGAGTTCTAACACGTCGACTTATAAGTTTAGGGGTATGTCTTGATTTCTGATCATAACGTTGCTAACTCACCGATTTCCATTTTAACACTCTACTTTCCAGATTACACCTGAAATAACAACCTACTCTTAGTTAGCAGCGCTAACTCGCCTGTTTAACCGTCCTTCTACAAATTTCATGTTTATCCACCACACATATAACCATTCCAGCCACAACAGATTCATGGTCATACCACACACATATGAAAGGCGTTTATTAAGTTCTACTACTTCAAATCGTTCACGTATTGCATACTAGCTAGGTAAAAGACTAAAATACCCTTACCTTTACTAACCTCTTCTCACATAAACAACATCTATAAGTTAATTTAACTTAACGTCCCTGCATAGAATACGACTAGTACGAAAATAGGCCTCGCATCTATTAGGCTACGTGGTGTTGTCTTCTATCACCTCTCACTTTTTCTCTACTACATCATCATCCAGTCAGCACCTCTCACTCATCATCTCACCCTTGTAACTGGTCAACCTTCCCTACACCTTTTTAATTAATTTTTAAATATGTGTTTGTGATATGTATCCTCGCGCGATGAATAATCCCCTACGGGGAGGAAAAGTGATAGGACCTCTACGGGAGGGGTAATGTTCCTCTCAAGGAAAATTAAGAGTTTTCCCGGCACTCTGTACCTTCCACTGCACAGTCCTTGTAGTGCACACTGACAACGCCTAGTAATATCAAGTATTTTAGTCGTTGTTGAGCCCTATTCTTGGTAAATTTATATCATATATGTTGTGGTATTCTCACTATTTGTGTCGGTGCTTGTTTGGAAGGAAAAGATGTAAACAGGGACTAAAAACGTACAAAATGGAAGAAGTTTGAAGATAAAGACAAAACAGTCGAATTCGCACGTGCGCCACGGTGATGTATAAGGGCGCGACGCGTTGACTCAGCAATGAGGCGGTGGGGAAGATTCAAATGCCAAAGAAACGTGGATAAACCAGCACGCGTGCCGCGGAATCTAAGTACGGGCAGCGCGGTCTTTTATTTTTCAAAACTATAAATAGAGGGTTCTAGGTCGAAAAATGCAGCAAAGACCTAGCATAGGAAGGACTCCCAAGGCTTCTTTGACTCCGAGTTTCAGTTTTCAGCAACCATAATTGGTATTTTATGTTTTTCTCTTTTAATTTCCAATTAGTTTGGTAGCTTTGGCTAGTGTTATTGGGTGTGACAACCATTGGCATTAGTTCTTAGTTTCTGAATTTTATGTTTCCTGTTTTGGAACAAGTGGATCTGAGTTTTTAATAATTAATCATTCGGTTAGTGTTAAATGCTCTTTTTATGGTTTTTATGCTTTTGGATGCAATTGGATGTTTGAATGTGTGATTGTGTTGATTTGATCTTGATTACTTCTGAATTATACTTCTGATTTCAGTAAGTGATTAGGGTTAGTTATTGGTTTTGGTTTTAGTTTAGTTGATGCTTGTGTTGGAATTGTTGAATGTTTATGTTTTTTGGGATTGTTTTTGGTAAAAGTCAGAAACTAAATCCTCTGGCTGTAGAGTGACACTACAGTTGGTAATCTGTTGCCTACCTTGACCACGTAACTCTTGTGGATCGACCATGACTACCGCTATACTAGTGTGTGTTAGGTTTATTTTACTATTTTTGACCGCACGACGACTTAGGCGTGTCACACACCGAATGGCCTTATAAAACTAATTTCACACTCTTCCATCCACACAATCCAATCTAACTCAAATTTTCACACACATTAGTAACCCAACTCAACCCAATCTTTTATTAAACATACTTAATAAAATAGACAAATCAAGTTACAATTGTAATGTGAAATATAAAATTACAGACACGAAGGATGCAAACTAGGTGATCGTTAAAATTTAAAACAACATTTAGATACAAATGATTGATGGTAGAAATTACAAAATCAAATGGAATTAAAAATAAAGAGTTTATAATTAATATAAAGTATGTCAATATTATATTTTATATGTAAAAAGAAAAAAAATACGAATTTGTATACCTTTTCTAATTATTTTATTGAGATAAATTTATATATTTTAGATGACAAAAACCATTTAGATAAAAAAAACATTTGAAAAAAATAAAAATAAAAGATTGTTGAGCCACTGTGACCACCACAGCGTAGGCACCATAATCTTTTTAATTTTCAATTTATTGAAAAAAAAAGGTTGAACGCTTGGATCAAAACCCCTAAAAATGACATAGGTTTATGAGGTATAATTATATTGTATGTTATAAATATTATAAAAATGACATATATTTATGAGGTACAACTTGTAATAACATGGAAGTTCGTTTAAACAAGTAAATGCCATAAAATAATTTTACGCATTTGCACAGGCTTGGGATATCTGACATACAATAATTTCTATCATTTTAATTGGTTTCTTGGTCGTTGATTATAACAGTAGAATTATTATATTTATAAAATGCTTATCCATGTAATCTTAAACTATTTATTAGACATGCAGCAAACACTTTCGGAAAATGCAAAATAGGTTTATTAAAAAGCATTTTCTCCTTTATTCATAATCATATAAGGCTTGCTATCAAGGCTGACCAATTGCTCAAGATGTGTTGCCTTCTTGGCTTCAACCTATTCCCTGATGAGCCCTTCTGCTTTTACCATGAGCAGTCTTTTAGTGTCGGGAAGGAGGAGGTGATCCGCCACCGTCGGCAGGAGGAGGGGATCCGCCGCCATCGGCAGGAGGAGGGGATCCGCCGCCGTCGGCAGGAGGAGACCCACCTGCAGGAGGAGGGGGTAAGGCATCGGGAGGAGCAGGTTTAGCATCCTTTGGAGGTTTCTTTGCACAGTCGAAGTAGCAGAAGCAACCGGCTTTCCCTTCACGCTTGTGACAAGCTCCATGGAGTGCTTTCTCCCATCCAATACACTTTTTGTCACACTTCTTGTCTTCACACTTTCCAGACCAAGTCTGGCTCACCTTTTCACACAATTTTCCTTTTACCGTCGCTATTTCTGTTCACGTCATGCAATAGGCACACAATTCTCGTTATTTATATAACATGGTATTCTTTTAATTGTAAAGAATTAAAACATTAAAGAATTTAAAGCGTATAAATTTGAAGAAACGTAAGTAGAATAACATGCAGAAAACTGAAGGGAGTGTAAGAAGCTTGATCGATTGAGCACCTGCGATGGCAAGAACAAAGATGAGCAGAAGGATTGCATAGGCAGCAACTGATCTTTTTGCCATTATTATGATATGATGAAACCGAAGAACACTCACTACAAGTTGGCTGAACAAAACATGGAGAAGGTTGTGGGTACTTATAGAAGAAAGAAGGAGTGTCAATAGAATATGCATGTGAAATGAATACAACCTGTAAGAACTAAACAACCCGGATATCAAAATTTCAACACGTGTTCTTATATTGATTTTCATGCCCAGTTTTATTGAACGAAAGGAAAGTAGACACGCTAAAAAATTTGGGCATTTTTTTATTACTTACCAAATATTGTGATCACGTTGTTAAAATTATCGATTTCATAAAATCACAATAGTGTAAAGTCATATTCATAAGAAATTAAATTATGGTCAGTACTGTATTGTATTTCGATTGTTCTTTTAGGAAATTTGCAGAAGATGTATAAAAATGAACTATTGTGTAAATAAAAGTAAGATTTTAAAGAATTAAAAATATATATATATATATATATATATATATATATATATATATATATATATATATATATATATATATATATATATATATATATATATATATATATATATATATATATATATATATATATATATATATATATATTTGAAATATTACATTCTTTCACGTACTTAACAATATCTCAACTATAAATACTTTCTAACTTATTTTGGTTAATGCAAATATTTGAGGGGTCATTGCAGCAAATATAGGAAAGATGGAGGGGCTGATAATGGACAGCTTGTAGATAGAGGAAGCTGGAGGGACTGAACATGGAAAGCTTGAAGATTGAAGGTATGCGGATCACTTTCTGCATATTTTGGAAGGCTAAATACGCGGGTCCTGTTGAGATCCATGGGTAGTCCATGGATCGACCCGATGATATAAAACTGACGTAAAGGTGCTGTAGCAGGTGGACTTACGCAAGATTATCAGTGTTCTCTTTTCCTCTCGAGATGTTTACGCATCTTCTTTCTGTACATACGTAGCTTAGGGTTTACGTTTCTCTATATGATTTCTTGCTGAAAAGAAGGTGTACTGTAAACCGTTTTTGTTTCTATTGAGAACTTTATGTTATCGGTATCGATTAGTGTTGTTCACATGGTATCAGAGCCTCATCGAGGTATTTTTTACTTCTTCCGATCGTCTTCTCAAGTTTCTGGTCGTTTTTTGACCTTTATCCACTAGATCTTTTTAGATCTGTGCTGGATTTCGTGTTCTTGGTCTATCTGACCTATATTTTTGGTACAAATCCGCGTGATATCTATAGATACCTGGTTATTTCCGCTTTTTCTGGTCACACTTGACCTACATTTTATTTGAATCGACGTGATCTCTTTAGATCTCTGTTCGTTTCAGCTTTTCTGGTTGTATTTGACCTAGATCTATTAAAGATCCACGAGATCTCTCTAGATCGTTGCTGGATCCGTGGTTATTTCCACTTTTTTGGTCACATTTGACCTACAAGTTATTTGAATCGACGTGATCTCTTTAGATCTCTGTTCGTTTCAAATTTTCTGGTTGTATTTGACCTACATTTGTTATAAGATCCACGAGATCTATCTAGATCGTTGTTGGACCCTTGCTCTTTACAAGTTTTGTGTCTGATAAGATCAGTCTTGGTCTGTGTTAGACAAATTTACTGAAATTGTAGCTTGAGTGCTCATTCTTTTTTATGTCTGTTTTTATTTGTTCTGATGTATCTGATTCGTTGGGGTTTGTTACTGAGTAAAGAGGAATAAGGTGTGGATAAGTTTGGTGTGCCTGGTCTCTTCAGGCGTGTGCGACACGTTAAAGTGTGAAATACGAATTTTTAAACAATCACGGTAAGTCTTCGTTTACCTTCTTTCTTTTTTCACTGTTTGTTTGGGTACAACCCTGGGAAGCTGATGTTGTTATAACTCTGTAAGTCTTCTTTCCCTCTCTATCGGTAGCAAGTTACCAAACCTAAGTGAAGTTTGGTGTTCTTGGCCTATAGGCAGGGGTTTTTTTGTTGAATCTTCTGTCTCTCTGTCGGTAGCAAGTCATCGAACCTAAGTGAAGTTTGATGTTCTTGGCCTATAGGTAGGGGTTTTTTGTTACATAGAATTTAGGGTTGGTTAAGCTGGTTATGAACACCAGTTCTTATGTGCTCTATATGCTCTATGTGTTTTACTTGATTACTTGATTATCATTCATGTGTGATTGTTGATTGATATTTTGTTTCGTGCTTCTTGTTACTAAATGTTGTGAGGACCTTGACTTGCCATTCTATTGGTGTGGAATCCTGGTTACAATCTCACTCTATTAGGGTTTGGTCTTTTTTATTGTAAACATGGACGGACCGGTCATACAAACTGAGTCTAGCAGTAAGACACCAGACTTTGTTGATTATGATGATCCTTTTTATCTTCATCCATTTGATAATACAACAGCCACTATAATTGGGTTCAAACTGATTGGAACTGAAAATTTTCGTATTTGGAAAAACTCTATGACTAGATCTTTAAAAGGTAGAAATAAACTGGGATTTGCTGAAGGGTCTGTTATAAAACCTTCAGTAGATGACCCAAAATGTTTAAAATGGGAACGGGCAAATGCAGTTGTGTGTTCTTGGATACTTGGCTCATTTTCTGAACCCATTTATGCTAACCATGCATACAATGTAAATGCTTCTACTGTTTGGATTGAATTATATGAAACTTATCACAAGTCTGATGGCTCGGTGATCTTTAACATTCATCAAAAAATCAATTCTCTTACTCAAAATGGACAACCTGTTTCTGATTACTATAACAAATTGGATGCTCTTTGGAAAGAGTTTGATGGTCTCACAAATATTCCTGATTGTACTTGTGAGGCTTCTACTCATTACAATGATCACTCCATGAAAATTAAACTAATGCAGTTTTTAAATGGTTTAGACAGTTCATTTAATCAAGTTAAGAGTCACATACTTTTAATGGAACCACTTCCTAATGTTAGAACTACTTTTTCAATAATATCTCGAGAAGAGTCTTTTCAAAAAAAATGGCTCACTGTCTAATAATTATGTAAAGGTCCAAACTGCTGTGTTTAATAGTCAGTTTAATGATTCAAAAAATAACAAATTCAAAAATCAGAATCAGAATCTTCAGTGCAAACATTGTGGAATAAAAGGTCATACGATTGAAAGGTGTTATAAACTAATTAGATATCCAAAGGACTTTAAACAGAAAAATAACAATAATAATACAAACTCTCAAAATGGTTTTGGAAAAAAAAATTCTCTAATAACAATGCAAATGTTTCAGTTTCTGATCCTCTTTTGTCTGTATCATCATGTAGCAAAACTCCTGATCAACACGATCTTACTAGTGATCAATATTCAAAATTGCTTAGATTACTCAATGATGGCAAGGGGGTTGAAGATGTACCTGTGAATGCTAATATGGCAGGTATAGCTTGCAATCCTGTTGCTAATATTCAAAAATGGGTTGTTGATTCAGGAGCTAATCAACATATGACAACTACTGAATCCAATCTTTCTGATACTGTAGATGTTTCTAAGTTGAACTTGAGGGTTGGTCACCCAAATGGTTCATCTGCTAGAATCGACATGATAGGGAATCTCCCTTTAACTAATTCTCTTACTCTATTTGATGTGTTTGTTGTTCCTGATTTTAATGTCAATCTGTTGTCTGTTCATAAAATATGCAAAGATAATAATTGCAATGTTGTTTTTAATGAACATAACGTTTTGTCCAGGATTCATAGTCCAAGGGGACGGTGGAGACTGGTAATGAAGTTGGAGGGTTATATTATATAAACTCTTCCACTTTAGGTATTAACTCATCTAGATCAAATTTTTCAAAATGTTTCGTTTCCAAAGTTACATGGCACAGCAGACTTGGTCACCCTGCTGATCAAGCCTTAAATGTACTAAGACCACATCTAAAACTGAATAATGAATTACTTTCTCCTAGTGAAACTTGTCATAAGGTGAAGCAAACTAGAGAACCTTTTCCATTAAGTCAATCTGTTACAAAAAATGTAGGGGAACTTGTTCATTTAGATGTTTGGGGTCCCTATCGCATGAATACGTTTGATGGTTTTAATATTTTCTCACTGTTGTTGATGATTTTTCAAGAGCAACTTGGCTATATCTTCTAAAATCAAAAGATGAAGTGTTGAAATGCTTTATGGGATTAAATAGTATTTTAGAAAATCAGTTTGGTGTGAGAATAAAGTGTATAAGGTCTGACAATGGGGTTGAATTTATAAATAACAATATGAAAGGTTTTTTGGAAACTAAAGGAATCTTGCACCAAACCTCATGTGTTCATACTCCATAACAAAATAGTGTTGTGGAGAGGAAACACATACATATTCTAAATAGTGCAAGAGCCTTACTTTTTCAATTTGGTTTGTCTATTAAGTACTGGGGAGAAGCTGTTTTAACATCAATTTTTTTAATAAATGGTACCCCTTCTTCTATACGTAAAGGGAAATCTCCATACGAAGTGGTTTATAAACGTTTTCCTAATCTTGATTTTCAAAGACTGTTTGGATGTCTATGCTTTGCTACACGTGTTAATAATAATGATAAGTTTTCTGAAAGAGCTGAAAATCTGTACTAATTGGTTATTCTGCTGAAAAGAAAGGTTATAAGCTTCTTAGTCTTGAGTCTGGTGTTGTTTTCTTTTCCAGGGATGTGAAATTTTATGAAACCCTATTTCCGTTTAAAATGAGTTCAGGCCGACAAGTCATGCCACAGTCTAAGGATCCTTTTGCCAATGATGAACAAAAAATTTCTAATAATGTGATTACATGTATTAACCTAGGAAGTCTAGATGCAACCCGTGAGTCTGATTATATTAGTGTAGTCCATCCTTCGGTAGGTACTGATTTTGTACCTAGTTGTCTCCATGAATATGATACATGGATACCACAGACTAGTTCTGTTTTTGGTGTCAATGATGATCAAATTCAGCCAGCAACCAACATTTCTGAGTGCAACCAGGATGGCAGGGTACAACAAAATCAGGCTGATGTTTGTGTGTCAAATCCTTCTGGTCATATTGAGGAAAATTGTGAAACTAGTACTGGCATGACTCATAGTCAGTCACCTGGGTACTCTAGGCTAAGACGAGAGTCAAGGCTACCTACCCGGTTTAATGACTTTCTTTTAAATAATAAACAAAAATATAGTATTGAAAAGTCTGTGAATTACTCATTTTTGAATAAATAAAATTTTTGTTTTGTGTCTAATCTGAATAAAACAATTAAACCTCGAACTTTCCTTGAAGCATATTCTGATCCTAATTGGGTGATGGTTATGAACGAGGAAATGGAAGCTTTATATAGAAATCGTACTTGGGTTGTAACTGATTTACCTCCAAATCGGAAACTGATTGGGTGTAAATGGGTTTACAAGATCAAGTATAAGTCAAATGGTGAGGTTGAACGTTTTAAAGCACGACTTGTAGCCAAGGGTTTTAATCAAAGGGAAGGTATAGATTTTGAAGAAACTTTTTCATCGATTGTTAAAATGGTAACAGTTAGAATAGTAATAACCCTTGCTGTTAATTCAGGTTGGGATTTATTTCAATTAGATATAAACAATGCCTTCCTCTATGGTAACCTTGATGAGGATGTGTACATGGTTCAACCTCAAGGTTATCATACAAGTGGAGAATGGAGATATTCGTGTCCGTAAATTGTTAAAATCTTTATACGGCCTTAAGTAGGCTCCTAGAAAGTGGAATGAACGGTTGTGTTCTGCCTTATTTGAATTTGGTTTTAAGCAAAGCTTAAAGGATTATTCCTTGTTTGTGTATTCAACTATTAAATATGTTGTTTTCCTTCTGGTGTATGTAGATGATATAATACTTACTGGAAATAATTTGGCTGAAATTAACAAAGTAAAATTATTTCTGAAATCACATTTTTGATAAAGGATTTAGGAAAATTAAAATATTTTCTTGGGATTGAAGTTATTGATGTAAAAAATAGAGTTTGTTTGACTCAAAGGAAATATTGTTTAGAGCTTTTACATGATTTTGGGATGCTTGCTTGTAATCCTGTAACAACACCCTTAGATGTTAATGTTGTTACTAGTAATGGAAATAATGAGCTGTTACAAAACATTACTGAATTTCAGGAATTTATAGGTAAACTTATATATTTTACAATAACAAGGCCTGACATTGCATATGCTATGCAGACTCTTAGTCAATTTATGCACGGTCCATGCAAGGTACACCTTGATTTTCCATTAAGGCTGTTGAAAATAATGAGTTGTTACAAAGCATTACTGAATTTCAGAAACTTATAGGTAAACTTATCTATTTTACAATAATAAGGCCTGACATTGCATATGCTGTGCAGACTCTTAGTCAATTTATGCACAGTCAATGCAAGGTACACCTTGATTTTGCATTAAGGCTGTTGAGGTTTTTCAAACAGAGTCCGGGTAAAGGAATTAAAATTCTAAAATCTGATTCTCTTGATTTAAAGGGTTTTGTGGATGCAGATTGGGCTAAGTGTCTCAATACCAGAAGATCTGTAACTGGTTATATGGTGTTCTGGGAGGATCTATTGTTTCGTGGAAAAGCAAGAAACATGATATTGTTTCTCGATCATCCACTGAATCAGAATATATAGCTTTAGGATCTATAGCATGTGAAATTACCTAGATTTTAATAGTACTTTTTGATTTGGGAAAAAAAGGGTTAATACCTGTTAACATCTTTTGTGATAATGAATCTGCTATTAAGTTAGCCTTAAACCCAGTTTTTCATGAAAAAACAAAACATTTTGAAGTTGATGTTCATTTTATTATCGAAAAAATCTCAAAAGGAATTCTGAAAGTTGAAAAACTTCTGTCTCAACATCAGCTTGCAGATATTTTAACAAAGGCTTTACTGTTTCCGAATCATAATTATTTGTGTCAACAGATGGGTCTGATTGACCCATTTCAAGGTGAGAACTAGGTATTGTTAAGTTTGAGGGAGGGCGTTGAAAATATTACATTCTATCACAAACCAACAATATCTCAACTATAAATACTTTCTAACTTATTTTGGTTAATGCAGATATTTGAGGGGTCGTTGCAGCAAATATAGGAAATATGGAGGGGCTGATAATGGACAGCTTGTAGATAACAGAAGCTGGAGGGACTGAACATGGAAAGCTTGAAGATTGAAGGGGTGAGGATCACTTTCTGCATATTTTGGAAGGATAAATACGCAGGTCCTGTTGAGATCCATGGGTAGTCCATGGATCGACCCGATGATATAAAACTGACATAAAGATGTTGTAGCAGGTGGACTTACGCAAGATTATCAGTGTTCTCTTTTCCTCTTGAGACCTTTACGCATCTTCTTTCTGTACATACGTAGCTTAGGGTTTACATTTCTTTATATAATTTCTTCCTGAAACGAATGTGTAATGTAAACCGTTTTTGTTTCTATTGAGAACTTGATGTTATCGTTATTGATTAGTGTTTTTCTCACACACACACACACACACACACACACACACACACACATATATATATATATATATATATATATATATATATATATATATATATATATATATATATATATATATATATATATATATATATATATATATATATACGAAGGGATTTTTGAGACTGTGACAACATTTTTTAGGGCAATATTCTAATAATCTATAACAGTATCATTAACATATTTTACATTGAAAATATTCTAAAACATAAAATATTTGAATATTCCACATATTATATTTTTATTAAAACCAAAATATTAGAATATATGATTACAAAAACTGGCGTCACAATTTCACATGAAGTTATATATATATATATATATATATATATATATATATATATATATATATATATATATATATATATATATATATATATATGAATGATCAAATAAGAATCCATTTTTTCGTGAGAACCTGAGAAACTTTTGACTGAATTTTATTTTCAAAAAAAGTTACTTAATACTGTAAGTCGCTTATATTTAAAACCTTTCGGCAAAAAAAATTTGAAAAAAAAATGCATATACGCAATGTGCACATATGCGTATATGCATATACGTGAACATGTATACATTTGCGAAAAAATGGATATGTACACATTTCGTATATGCATATTTTTTTCAAATTTTTTTGACAAAATGTCTTAAATATAATCGACTTAGTGTATTAAGTCATTTTTTAAACAAAAAAATCCAGTCAAAAGTCCGTAGGTTCTCACGAAAAAAAGGTTGTTCATTTGATCCTGACTGTCTCTCTCTGTCCCTCTTTCTATATATATATATATATATATATATATATATATATATATATATATATATATATATATATATATATATATATATATATATATATATATATATATATATATATATATATATATATATATATATATATATCATTAAACAATTTTACAATATTATGTTGGTTATTATGATAAACATTTTCCCTGGTTTTGCAATGGATGTTAGGAATTTTGTCCCCTAATGTTTTCTTTACTAGGGTGATTCACCTATAATTGTTAAAATCTAAAGCTCAATGAATTTCACATAATTAGGGACAGCCTAATATATGTTTTACAATTTCCATGTTATAAGCGTTCTATTATTCAGGACCAATATAGTTTGAAATCAGTTTCTAACAAAATATCGTTATTACTTAAACAACTAAGTGACACTACCTTAAAAAAGATCATGTAAAATACATAAATTATCAGTGTTATGGGATTTAGAATGTTGTAGAAACCTAGCATATTGGTGTATAAGGTACATGCTTGATATTTCTAAAATTCGCAAGATTACTTGGTTATATTTCGGTGTTTACAAACCCTTTTATTTCTTGATATAAAGATTCTTGTTATTATAGATGAGGAATTTAGTTTAAGATTCTTAGAAAATAATGTACCAATGAATGTATAACCGTACATGAATAATGTAACCCAAAAACATTGAAAACACAATCGCACAATACGACTCAAATCCGAGATTTATGTTGAGAACATTTTAACCACTCACTTGTCAAACGGCTACTCATGACCGCTGAACCAAGCTTTACCTTGACAGCAACTAGAAATTAAGGCAATAGAAGGGAGAAGAGTAGAGCGTTCAATTCATATCTAGTCACTCTTTTACTTATACAAATTAACGTTTTATTGTAAACTTGTAAAGGTCACCATAATCACAATTTATGAAGATCACAAAATTGACGAATTAAATACCGAATCAAGTCAACACTATACACATACCATAAAAATAGAAAAAAAATTAATTACTATTTTAATTCAGTTTTACACACAAAAAGGAAAACCGAAATACTGTTTAATTACTATGTGTAACTAATCAGCGACTATAACAC
The DNA here is from genome assembly GCA_023525715.1 of Cichorium intybus. Lineage (NCBI taxonomy): Eukaryota > Viridiplantae > Streptophyta > Magnoliopsida > Asterales > Asteraceae > Cichorium > Cichorium intybus. The sequence goes on from CM042012.1 coordinate 122,016,664, forward strand.
TGTAAGGTCCATATACAAAAATGAAGGTATAATAGAGAGAGAGAACATATATGACTATTTACTTGTTTTATGATCATATAAGGTCCATACAGTAGGTTTAAAATGAAGCAAAACCAATTTTAGAAAATCGGCAAACCATTTTTTCCAAAAACAAAGAACCATGGGCTAATCGGATCAAAACATGTTTAGGTTGGCATAGAGTATTAACATTTTCCAAGAAAAGTAAATAACAACGACATGTTAAAGAAAAATATTAGGATATATACCCAACTATTATGAGTTACACGCATGAAATTCAAAACCTAAAAAAGTAGGCTAAATGTCATTGCCATCCCAAAATTTGGCACAATAGAGTCCCAAAACCATTCTCATGTTCACATAACAACTTACATGTAACAATTGAAACTACTAGAATCCCTTTTCGGGTGAGTTTTATCATTGTGCAATCTCTCACCGTTAGCTTCATGATAGTGTACATAATGTATGTGGATATTTGTGTGTTGCATTGAATAAATTTATATATTTAAACTTTTGGCAAATAGATGTTTAGAATAATTATTTTTTTGACACTATTATTAAGTAACTAGACGAATATTCGTGCGTTGCACAGACTAAAATTATGTAGTCAAAATTTGGTAAATACACTTTATTGAAAACAATTATGTTATTAACATTTATTATGAAATTCTAAATTTTATACTAAGTTGATGTATAGAATTATAATATTTAGACCGAATTTATAAAACTAATATCTATTAGAACATCACCCAATGTCCTCTGTCCACAGCTTGTCTGTAAGTTAACTTAATATAATTAATTTATTTTTATATATATTTATAACTATTATTTTTAATTGATTTAAAACTCATTTTGAAAAAATTTTAGTTATTATACAAACATTTTTTTGGATAATTGTTATAGTTAATTTGATATATTGATTTTAGTTTTATATTTAACACATTCCAACCTTTTAATTATTCTGAATTTTTCTTGATCATTTTTAAAGTTTATTTAATATTTTGATTAATGTTTTACATTCAATATCATATTTTAATAAACAAATCAAATATACTATATTGATAATTTGAAAGTTTAATTTAGGTTTTATATTTAATATCATATTTAAATGAACAAATTAAATATATTATATTAATAACTAAAAAATCTACCATTAATCTAATAATGTATTACATTGAATAAATTAAATAATGTTAGAAGTTAAAAAGTGAGCAGTTTCAATATAAATATATAAATATATAAATAAATAAATAAATAAATAAATATATATATATATATATATATATATATATATATATATATATATATATATATATATATAATAACTTATTTAAATTAATAAATTGAATATTTTGTTCAAATTTGAATAGTTAAGGGGGTTTCAAATACTTATGATGTAAGGAAAATGTTTCCTTTATACTAGATACTAGTCGAATGTCTGCGCGTTGCGCAAAAAAAACATTATGTAGTCAAAATTTTAATAGATATATATTGTCAAAAATAGTTAACTTATTATCATTAACTATGAAATAATTATTTTTATACTAAAACAAAACGTTGATGTAAATTATTGATATTATATTTAACTATAAGATAAAAAAATACATTTATTAGAAAGTTGGATATAAATAATTTAAAAGCAATTATCCTAATAGAATCTAATTAGCGAAATAATATCATATTATTATGTGTCAAAATAAATATTTAATTTACTTTGCATCATAATTATATATCTATCAACAATAACTACAAAGAAAATAAAAATATAAACACAAATATACTATATTATTAGCGAATACCATTTCCAATCCTGGTATATCATTTTTATTATTGAAATTGACTGATTTTCATATCGTATACAACTGCACTAATTAGTTTAAATACAAAATAATAATATACATATTGATGAAACTATATTCTAATGGGATATAGATCTAAGAAAACAGTTGCGACCCAAACCCAGAGCCCGCTAATGTTAACTTATGATAAATCTTTAGACCATCATGTACGAGTTCACCTAATTTTACACATTACATATACTATAAAATTAAAAAAAATTATTGTCAACACTTAAACAACTAAATACTAATGTTTAACTAAAATAAACCACCTAAATTAATGTGATAATATCATATAAAAGAAAACTTCATTTCTTAGAAGATAATTATAATATATTATTTACTAAGTATTTTGTAAAAACATATTCAATTTGATCAAATTTAAGTATTAATTATATATGATGTATTAAGTATTTTGTAAAAATCATTCAATTTGATCAAATTAAAGTATTAATTATATTTTTATTAGAAATCTAAAAACAAAACTTTATGGTAGTCTTTATTAAATATACACATAGTTTAGGTGATTGTAAAGTATGGTTATGATAAAGCAATTAGTAAGCATTATAAAACCAAATTTGAAAATTCATTGGAAATATGAAAAGACATGGAAGTTTCAAATCAATATGGTGCTTGAAAATATGCATCTTTTATAAGATATATAGATATATAGATATAGATATAGATATAGACTAGGTGAATGCTCACGCGTTACACAACTGAAAGTTGTGTAGTTAAATTATTAACAAATACGTTGTTGAAAATGATTATGCTATTAACATTAACTATAAAATAATAATAATCCTAATACTAAGTTGATATATAAAATTGTAACTATTTTGATTAATATTACTCATAAGCTTTATCCACGGATTTGTGTATTAATTAAGGTAAATAAAATTCTTGATTTAATGTTACTTTAAATTATTGTTATGATTAATTAATTTAAAAGTTACTTATTTGACAATATTTTAATTTCGATAATGATGATTACTTAAAATATCAACGATTGTTATTGTTTGTTAACAACCACTTATTGTAATTAGAAAAAGTTAAAAAATACATTTAAAAACTACTACTTATTAATATTAAGTTATTGATACTTAAGCATTTGAAAACTTATAGGATATTCAAATTAAATAAGTACGTGATAGTATAATGATTTAGAGGTTATAAACATTTGAATACAATTTTAAAATTTCTTAATCCATTTGTTTATTTAACTATGTCGGTTATAATTTTTATTTTAGTATTTAACTTGTGATAAAAAATAACATAATTTAACATATCTTTGAATAAATAAGTAAAAAATACAGCCTCTTAAATTGAGTTGTTTGATTACAAAAAATATTTATCTCGATTCTAAATAACATTTAATTAACATGATAAATTATCTATTTAATATGATATTTTTAAATTTACCAACAATATAAACATATATGTGAATTTATTTAATAAAAATAGTGTACTTATAATTGAAAATAAAATTCATTAATTAAATTAGGTATATTAGAATAATAAATATAAAGTTTGAGATTCAAATGGACAATATTATTGAAATTAGAATAATAAAATATTTAATGTATTAATTGAAAAAGAAGTTGAAAAGTTGGAGGTTTCAAATTAATGTGGTTATAGTAAAAATGCTTCATTTCTAATATAACTAGGCGATTGCCCGCGCATTGCGCAGGAAAAACATACTGTAGTTAAAATATTAATAAAAAGGTATAATTATAGAATCTAATTAACGAAATAATTCAGATTATTATGCTTCAAAATAAACATTTAATTGATTTTGCATCATAATTATGTATCTATCAACAATAACTACAAAGAAAATATAAATATAAATACAAATATACAATATCATTAACGAATATCATAATTATGTATCTAGTTGAAATGAAGTCTTTTCATGTGGTTATATTAAACCACATATTAAATGAAAATAAACTAATTTTAGTGAATATTTATTTTAACGTCAATACTCTCTAATTTCTAACTAATCTTATACAATTCAAATAATATTTTTAACTTAAAATAGCTAATTGATATTTATGATACTTAAAACGATGAAAATATATATCATATATTTTTTCAACATCAACTAAATTGGCTCTTGAAGGTTGATATAAATATTATTAATTTTAAAATACTGATTTTTTGCGTTAAAATTAACTAAAAATCATTCAATTTATGAAATAAATATCACGATTTAGAAAAGTTTATGTAATGGAGTAGTTAAAGAGACTAAAAGTGTTTCCTATAACAAAAGATTCATGAATTATTATTCAAAAAGAGACTATATAGTAAAGTTTTAAAAATCACTAATTAGTTTAAATATAAAATAAAATTACAAACATATTTTTATCGTCAACACTTAAACAACCAAATAATAATGTTAAACTAAAATAAGATACCTTAATTAATTTGATAGTATCATTATAATATCTAATTTAGTCATAATATTTACAATTACAAATTAATGATAATGTTTGTATTGATTTAACAAGCATACTAAAAGGATGTTTTTACGTACATGTAATTCTAAAAATTACATATACAATAAAATTAAAATCATATTTCATCATCAACTTTAAACAATTAAAAAGTAATGTTTATTTAAAATGAGTTATCATGATTCATGTGAGAATATCATTATAATATATAACTTTATCATAATATTTATGATTATAAACTAACGTTAACATTATTATTAAAAAGAATTTGAAAACACATAAGAGTTTTAAATAAATTTGATTGAAAGAAAAATAACTTTATTAATAATTATATATAGGTAATTGTAAAATGCACTTATATATTAGCAAACTCCATTTCTTAGAAGATAATTATAATATATGATTTACTAAGTATTTTATAAAAACTATTCAATTTGATCAAATTTAAGTATTAATTATATACGATTACTAAGTATTTTGTAAAAAGCATTCAGTTCGATTAAATTAAAGTATTAATTATATTTTTATTAGAAAGTCAAGATTAATTATTTATTGATCTACATGTTTTATTTTTTCAATAATCTCTTCAAGCATTAGTGTGTTTTTTTAATTATTTTCTCCAAGGCCCGTTTAAATATAAATACTAAAATATAATATCTATTTAACTATTAGTATAAAGCTTTTTCAAAATACTAAACACCCAAATATATAAATAATAAAATATCAAATACTGTATTACATGGAGATGTATACTATTCTAATTGATAAAATAAGAATATTGTAATCTCAAATAAAAATCAAAATCATCAACTAATTACATAAGCTTAAGTTTGAGTTACAAAATAAACATAAAACAAAATAAAATAGAACAATTTCATTGTAAAGTGTGTTTCACACACACACACACACACCTTTCTTCGTCGATAATGGTTGTATGATAATTTTAAATCTATAAAAGATAACGAAAACTATGAACTTTCTCTAATATATATAAAAGAAATTCAAATTAAAAACTTTAAGATCGTAAGATGGTTCGAAATATATAAAAAAACATAAACCAACAAAAATATCTTTAAACATTTGCATTCTTCTTTCTATATGATTTTTCTCACTTTGTATGTGATTCGTATTTGTATGTTGCTCAAATGATTGTCCTTTTTTATTGTAAAAAAGACTATTCAACTATAATTAATTTGATACTCATAAATTATATCATTCTTAGTTTAAATACTTAGTAATTATAATATATAAGTTAAAAAACTTGAGTGGTTTTATGCTAAGTAGGTATTTAAAAGCTTAATTAGTTTTAGCTAGATTAGAATAAAAACATTTATTAGAATCATATAATTCAATTATATCCACTCGCGTGTATAAAAATAAGACTACATATTTTCATTCGATTTAGTATTTTAATTTTATTGTTATGATTAAGTAATGCATACAATACTTATTTAAACATATTTTGATTTTGATCTTAATGATTATCTAAAATGTCAACCGGTATTTGTAATATATATATATATATATATATATATATATATATATATATATATATATATATATATATATATATATATATATATATATATATATAATAGGTTCAAATGAGAGCTATTAAAAGTTTGAGAACCGAAAGAAACTAATCTAGACCACATATTACTTTATAGGTTTGGTCCAAGGGTTGTGAGGTTTGATCATCTACAACGCCTTCACATTAGTTAACCAACCCTTCGATAATTTGTGTCAATGGCCGAGATTGATTCTCACGGTTCATAACTTTTTAATGGTTCTCATTTGAATTATTCCATGTGTATATATATATATATATATATATATATATATATATATATATATATATATATATATATATATATATATATATATATATATATATATATATATATATATATATATATATATATATATATAAACACATGTATATGGTTATGATTAAATGTGAATTACATCTATTGTGTTAATGCATGACCGATTATAGAGCCTTCGGTCGTAATGATCTACGGTTTTAGATGTAGGGGCCTAACTGTAAATATATGACAATTAATTAAACAGATTTTACAATTAAACCCCTAAAAAGTATTTTAGTCTATTAGTGTTCTGCAATTGACATCTCACGTGGACCTTGAGGCGGGTTAATGCAAGTCGCTTAGATAGATGATGTTGTTTACCACTTTCATAAAAAAGTTATAGTTTTAGTTAGTTGTTTTAATTTCCATAAAAATAATTACCCAAAATTATTTTAACAATGCTAGCATCTATATTTCACTTTTAATAGAAAGAGGTTTGCTATAGTTGTTACTAAAAGCTATTTGTGTATGCAATACTTTTTGCCAATTTTAATCACTATGAAATTCTTAGATCTGTGAGAATTTAATAACTTTTCAGTTAATTGGCATGTTATTACCTTCCATACTCATCTTGTCTCATGATGGGATTGTTGCGGAGCACATGCTTGAATGATAAATTAACCATGCAGGACCACATGACATCTTGAGTTATCGTGGATATCATATCACTTTAACTTACGATCTAATTGGTGCTTTGGTTTTGACACTTTCCACATTGAAAGACAATTAGTTAAATGTGTCTCTTTAATGAGTAGTATGTGATTTATATTTTATAAAACGAGGTTTGTTTTATTTAGGTTAAAACATTTGTAGTATACCATCATTTTAAAACCTTCTAAAATTGGTTTACTAAACAAATTTTATTTTTTCCAATTAAAATCTCTTGTTAACTTTTAACAATTTTTTAAACATTTTAACCTCTTTTGGCAAATAATCATTTAAAAACTCTTTGAAATCCAACTTATCAAAAGCTTTGCATTTGTCGATTTTACTTTCAAAATCGTTTGTTAACTTTTAATAATCTATGTTTAGTTAAACACTTCAACTAAACCTTTTGGCTAGAGAGCATTTTTAAAACATTTTGAAATTTGTTTATAAACACTTTTAAAATAGCCATTATAATTGCAAAAAAGCCATTTGTTACCATTTAACAAAAAGGCTGTGTTTCAAATTTAATTTCTAGTTCAGACACTTGTAACAAATTTAAATAAACACAATACACATGCAAATAACGGTAACAATTGCCTCATCTTATGTGTTTTTTGGTGAGCCATTACACAAAATAACATGGTGAATTTTAAGGGACATCAACCAAAATGTTGCACAACTCTCACTTGCTTTGTCACCAACCCTTGATGCACATGTGGTGCTATGTAAGACTCCAATAACCATGGCTCTTTTGGTCATCTTCAATATTCTTATATTACAGGTTTTATTCTAATGCACTTTCTTTTTAATCAAATACTTTTACAATTGAAAGAAAAAAACACACTAATAAAATAATAAAGTGACATACATGTCCCAACTTAACAGTTTAAACCAACCAAATATCACACATACATATGTCTAATAAAGACAAAGTGTTAAGATCCATACAAGGCTTTAAAACAAAGAAATCTAGTGAAAATTTTGAACTCTCACAAAAAATTGCACTAAAACTAAAATAAATATTAAAAAAAAGCTCTGACAACGATTTATAAAATGTCAAAAAAACTGTATTATGTTAGTTTCAAATCAAATAATGTTTTGATCAAGATTGTGATTTAAACATATAAAATAAGCACAAAACAATCTTTATTTTTATGTTTCCATACCATTAAAACTCTTTAACCACACAAACACAACAATACTAACTATTCATTTGGTTTTACTATCTCCAGAACCAAAATTACTAAATCAAGATCATAATATAATTGTTAAAACATTCAATACAAAATGCAAATAAACTTCTATTTATAAATAACATTTTTGAATCTTTTTATAGTAAACTTTCATATTTACGTTTTTTCCCCTCAACTAATTTTGAATTAATTATTTTCATCCCTATGTATAATAAAGTTATATTATTTGTATTTTATAAGTTACGATTCCGATCCCTTATTATATTTTAAACTTACATTTCGTCCCTTACATAATTTGTTTTTTTGTCGAGCTACGTTTTTCAATATACCGGGCTTCGAGCTACGTTTTTCAATATACCGGGCTTCCGCAGCATCACGCGGACGATCTAAACCCTAGTTTTACTTAAAAATGAACAACAATGTACATGAACTATGCATAATATTTAACAATGATTGCATACAATTAATATCTCATTATTTTCATAGATCCAACTACTAGATGTACATGAAATTTTAACAAGGTGGCTCTAATACCACTGTTGGGTTTTAATGACAACAACAAACATAAAGATAACAGAAGGATAATAAGACAAAGTCATAAAACCAATGAGTAACATTACAAGTTCAACAAATCATGTAACAAAACTTAACCTAACAAGAAAGTTAAGGTTCATACCTTTGATCTTTAAGTAACGAATGATCTAGGGTCCAAAGTAGCTCCCCTCAATGTTGTCGCACCATAAGAATAATGATAAAAAAGAATCCATAAAGCACCACTAAATCCATGTCCATCTGCAATGGTTCTTCACCTCAAAGAAATTTCAAATTATAGTCTCTAAGCACTTGGTCTTTGCAACCTAAGAAAGAGGAGTAAACACCAAGAAAATGGAGACGGCTTAGCGGTTGGCGGTTAGGGTTTACCCTAGGATTTGTATACTCAATTCATAAGAAAGGGAAAAGGGAGGGAGAATGGTCGTCGACTGTAACACCCTATTTTTCATACAACTGAAATAGTGTAATATTTTATAAAATTTAATATTGAAAAATCTCATATTTTTAGATGAAACATGTTTCTTTATAAATCGAAATGCGAAGTTTTAAAATTTTTTCCCATGACCTCATGTCATGTAGTAAAATTTCGATCCCAACAAAAACCATTTAATTGTAAAAATGTTTATACAACTTCGGGGGTTACAACTCGATATCATACAAGACCATAGAAAGCAAGTTAGAATTACAAACCGTTACATGAGCCATAATTCGTTCCATTTAAAATCCCAATATCTTCGGGTTATCTACTTGCTTCTATCTCTCATGTCTAAACCTGGGATACATGGCATAAATAAAATATGTAAGACGAAAACGTCTCGTGAGCTACATGGGTTTGGACACAAAACATTTGCAAGCATAACAAAACTTTTTAAAAACCTTTTATAATCTAGTCAGGTATTGACACTAGTCTTCAAAACGTTCATATTCAAATCATATAATAACACTTTGTTTTCAAGCTTTTCAAAATAATTCAACAATAAAGTTATTGACATAAAGCTTTCATTTTCTTTTCTTTAACTTTGATTGGCATTCAATCTTGCTTGTATTTTTATACATAGGGCGTTAATCACTCTTGGTGATACCTCAAGTCTATACTGAGATGGGAAGAACATAATCAAATCACCTCAGCATCTTATCACATGCTTTGACTGGTATCTTAACATGCCTCATGTTTATACTGAGGGCCTGAATCATTCTTGATGATTACCCCAGTTTGTACTAGAATGGAGAGAACACAACCAGTCCATTCTAGCATCTTTCCATATTTAGGATATCTACTTCGCAAAGGGGTGGTGCTGCCCTAGTAGATTCCTCTGTATTCCCCTTGCGAGAACATCGTAGCTCGGGCAAAACATTTTCTATTCATTCACTTTACTTTTGCATTACAATACATTGCTTGCATCAAATACCAGTCATTCGTAACATAAACATTCATTCATAATCATCATGTGCTAGACGCCAAAACATTCTTTGATAACTTTCATGGGCTAAAAGCCAAAACATTATCTCATAACTTTCATAGGTTAAAAGCCAAAACATTCTTTTGTAACTTTCAAATCATTATGGCTTGATGCCAAAGCATACGTTCAAATCATTATGGCTTGATGCCAAAGCATACGTTCAAATCATTATGGCTTGATGCCAAAACATACTTTCCAATCATTATGGCTTGATGCCAAATCATACTTTCAAATCATTATGACTCGATGCCAAAACATAAATTTTCAAATCATTATGGCTTGATGCCAAAACATACTTTCAAATCATTATTCATAACTTTCATAAGCATGACAAAGATAGTAAAAATTGCATATATTTTCATATTTGAAAGTAACATATAACTTCATACATAATTTGCCATGTACCCCATACTGGAAAAAAAAGTCACATGTACTCACCTTAGTAGCTAGGTGCGTCTAGCTACACTAATCCACATAAACATAGCTCTAGCCATTCATTGCTTCAAAGCATTCATCAATCTCTATTAATCTAATAAAAGATTAGAACTTATTAGACAACTAAACATATAGTAATTTCTAATCATTCTTGAACTACTTCTAGTCATCATCTAGTCCCATTCCAATGGCTAAGTATGATTCCTAAAGCATAATAACAATTTTGGACAATTTTACCCTTTTGTCCAAACTTGACCAAAAATGGTATTTTTGGGTTCTACAATGTTATTTCATAAACTTTCTAACTTTTTCATCTTTATAAGCTTATCTAAATGGTTAGATATCAAAACACCTTTCATTTTACACACTTATGCCATTTTGGCAAATTTCAAAGAATAAAGTTTCTAAAAGTAGAAACCGTTATAAATCATATTATTTTCCATTCATGTGATTCTATTCTTTTCTCCTTTTAGTAAATCTAAATTCCATGTTATTACAACATCAAGACATTCACAAGGTTAAGGCTTTACTTAGTATTTTACATCTTCATGTTAAACTTTCAAGCCATTTTTATACTTTTATAATAGCTAACTTGAAATCCCCACAAGTTTAATCAAATAACAACTGTATAAGTATTCATTCTCTTGTAAAAGTATAGTAATTTCATGCATTACTTATTTTCTTTGTACAATCGTGTTCCAAAGAACAATTGTTCACCATCTTCTCAACCATGCATTTATAAAATTCTATTTCCCACTAGTTTATCCAAAATAGAAAAATCAATGACATAGTACCACATTCTCAATTTCAGCCTTGACATCGTGAGATTTATCACATAATAATTGGGGTTCTTGGAGTTTATGAACCAAATCCAACTTCTATTCAAGAATCCCAACTCAAAACCTCAAACATTTACAATTTCTTGTGTTTTTTTGAACACACATTATGATATAATTCATAAAACAAGCCTCAAATCCAACATGCATTATAGATTTTGAACTCAAGAAACTAGGGTTCACTAAAATCAACATTTACCTTTGAGTTCTTGCTTAAGAATACGAGGGCGTGTTTGTTTCAAGTTTTTTAATGGAATTCAAAAGAATTGGAAAGAGAAATTCCTTTCAAAACATGTTTGGTTAAAAATGGATGGAATGTAATTGTATAACATTCCATCAAATTCCATATATAATTGAATTTATCATTCTTTTGCATAATGCCAAATAATTCAAATTCCATTGATTATTTTTTCTTATCTCCAATTCAAATGACATATTTAACCTTATAAAGGGTAGTTTAGTCATTATATATACTTTATATTCCAATTCTTTCGATAAAATTTGCAAACTAACAGAATTCAACAAATAATTTCATTTCATTATCTGTCAACCAAACGCGCTAGGGATTTTAATTCCTTTGGATTCCAATTCCGTCAAATTTTCATTCATCTTAAAGATTCCAATTCCTTTGTAAAAATTCTGTGAACCAAACACCCCCTGAAATTTAGAGGTGTTCTTGGACATATCAGTGGAAATCGGACCTGTAGGAGCCCATCATCAAAAACCGAGTGTCAAACTCAACATGCATTCACCAATTTCAACCAAATTTCAGAAATTTCTTAGACCAATACAAAAAATGACATTAAATCGGATGTACAACAAAGAGTTTGAAGTTCCATTGCTGAAATCAGACCAGATGAGAGTGAATTCCGGCCACCAGGACCGACCGACGCCACCAACTGCCCACTCCGCCGCCTCCGACGACCTTAGCCAACACCGACAACAACAGTTCTGGTGTTTTTCGACTGCTTCTGGCTCCCATTCGTGCTATTTTTTCTTCTTTTTAACTCGATTCCGTCTCTCACGATCATCCACTGTCGCACTCCGACACCATCGCCGCCAGCAGCGGTGGTCGTCTTCTCCGGCGTGACCATAGGTTCGAGCAAGAGTAGCATCGACTGCTGGTTCGCCTCCTCTCACTCGATCTGAACTCACGCCTCCAAGATATCAATCGTTTATTGTTTTCGACCCCTCTCTGATTAGGTTTATGCATACATCGTCGCCAGCGGCTTGGCTGCGCCGCCCTTGGCCGGAAATTGCACCCTAGCAACCTTTGTTCTGATGTCGTCAATTTGCTTCTGTGGAATTCCATTTATCGTCCTCTTCAGCTCGACTACGGCTGCCATTCCCGCTGTTTGCCTAGATCGAGGATGAGGGTGGATGCGAAATGTCGGATCTTGTTTTTCCCGATATTTTATTTCAATCTGACGCAGGGACCGTTTGGATGTGCTTATAAAAACTACTTATTGACTTATTGACTTTTTAGAAAAGTCATAAGTCATAAGTAAGGGCCTCATTACTTATTAAAAACTGCTTATTTACCTTTGGTAAGGGCAAATAAGCAGTTTTTAATAAGTAAGGAGGCCCTTACTTATGGCTTATGACTTTTCCAAAAACCCAATAAGCCATTAAGCAGTTTTATAAGCACATCCAAACGGACCCGTAATGTTTGCGTGCTTGGGGAATACGCAGCCCACAGGAAGCTATAAAACAGATTGGCTGAAATTAAATGGCAATAGACGAAATTACCCCTTATCCCAGCCTTAGTGAAATATTCCAACTCTTCCTCTTAGTTTTCCTCAAATTTACTTGAGCATAACTCCTTCATAAAAAATCCAAAACTTGTAAACTTTATACAATTATACCTTTAAAAAGGTGGGAATGAGTTTTACACCTTTCCCCTACTAACTTAAGTTTGATCCTTAATAGATTTTCCGCTATTAACCCTTGAAAATGACTCTTTGGTCATTTTTGTTATTTTTGGGCCATTTTAAAACCTTCATAACTCCTTCGTTACAACTCCAAATGGCCTGAATATTTTTCTTATATTTTTGTTATCTTAAATATTACCAAAGTCACCTTGATGACTTCTTCCCAATTCTTCTTATATTTTGAGATATGAAATTTTACAGATTGTTCCATAAAATTTTCACTTTTAGTCCTTTGATTCCCATTCCGCCATTGTATCTCTTGAACCAAAATTCTAAATGAAATAATACTTAATTATGACTTAGTAAATGGTCTTAAAACATAACTTTCCATATTTTTACCTTCTTGGACCATTTTGCCCCTTCTATTATACGTTTAGTAAATGTGATATCAACCCTTCTTGACATCAAATGTACTTACACTTAATTCTTGGTTATACAAAATGTTTAGTTGTCACATCGATCCCCTTGGGTTCATAGTTATATCTCGGTTTTTATAGATGAGGCATCCCTAGGTTTTTCAATCCCAATCCATTATGATATGTTTCATCTCTTTATCAAGCCCATAAGTGACAACGCTTATCACTTATTGTCTTTCGCTTAATTACTCCTTTAGCATTCCGAAGTTTCTAATTAACTCATAGAATGACAAATTAATAAATAAGTCCCTTTAATTCTAGGCAAAATGACACTGTAGCCCATCGATGTTTCAGCTTCTGGTTTAAAATGTCCCTCTTCTTTTTTTCTTGTCTTCTAAGGAATTGAACTTCATTTTAACCTGCTAATAAGGTCCCTTAACCCATCGTAACAGGTTATCATGCCACATAAGCAAGGTTTATGCCTAGTCACATACATATCACAAGCCATGTCATCTATCTCCTCCTAATGTGACCCACTTGCCCATCCGGTTTGACCTTTAATCTAAACCCATGATTCGACTGGACCCAAAAACCTAACCCTAACCTGTTTTCACTCGTCCGTCTCTTATATTTCTCTCCCGGTCACGTGAACCAACTACTCTCGTCCTTAACCTTCTTCTCCTGTCGTCTGCAACCATCCACCGCTGCTTCTCCTCACCGCCGATCACCTCGTCGCCGCCTGCTCGCACCTCCGTCTCAGATCTCAATATTGAAACAAACATTTACTCCGATTGAAAAGCAGAGATTGAATGAACTTCATATGAAATCAATCAGATGAGAAAAAACTTCTAAGCCTCCATCCACCGACACATCCTATAACTTAATGCAAATACCATAACAGAGAACCAAATTTATTAGAAGCTATGTGCAGAAAAAAACATTGCAGTACATCAACAAAAGATACGGATATGGTAAAACCCAATTCACAGAGCAGTGGCTATTGTCGCAACTATATTTAGTTATCAACCCAAAAAGACGAGACAATCAAGAGGAGTTAAAGCAAAATAGTGACACTTCATGATGATGCAATCGACTATCAATATTAACTTTACACTTGGGCAAAATAGCAATACCGAAAAAATATACTCCAATTAGAAGCAAAATATAGCACGACACCTTTCTTAACCCTAACGAACTTTCCCGAATGCTAACGACGCACATGTCCAACAGCGGGTAGGGCTTGTAAAATAATTACCAAAAGCTAATCGGCGTCATCGCTTCATTTATTCTTTGAGTGCGTTGGCCGGCGTCGTGATCTGTAGCAGAAAAACAACTCAATAGAGTGCAAAAATGGCAGCAAGGGGATTAGCAAGGGAAGCTTGACAGCTTACAGAGGGCTACTGAGAGCGACCGGTAAATCATTCGCCGGAGACACTGTGATGCTCGAGGGGTCAGCGGCGGAGGTGAGGAAGAAATTTGAGGAGAACCGTCACGTGACTTCCGAACCGTATAAACAATTGTTGACTTCTCTCGATGGGCATGTAAGGACACATAGGCATATGAGTATGCTGATAATGGGCATATAAGAGGCATTTAAGGAAACGTAGGCATAGGAAACCGGCTTTAAAAGGTCATGTGACCTTTTAGACAGGTAAAGGACAACTTCAATTCCTTAGAAGGCAAAAAAATAAGTTGAGGGACGTTTTAAACCAGATGTGGAAACTTCGATGGGCTACAGTGTCATTTTGCCTTAATTCTATATGTAATTTATTATGTACTTTTAATTATACATTGTATGCAACTCAAAAGGACCATACTATATATAAAAATCATTTACTTGTTGAGACACTAGAAACTTTTCCAAGAAATATTATATATATATATATATATATATATATATATATATATATATATATATATATATATATATATATATATATATATATAAAATAAACTTTACAAAAAGAAAAGAAAATATTGATTGAAAAACTTTTATCATATTATAAAGGAACTTCTTTGTGTTAATTTTTTGTCTTTTTGATCAATAAGAAACCATATTTTCTTTTATTTCACAAATCCTTCAAAAGTGTCCACACTTATCATTTGACATCCTTCCTAGATTGCTTGCATATTGGCTTCTTATATGATTCTCACACGAGTGGTGTGTTGAATGAAGCGGTGCCCTGTATAGAACCATTTACAATTTAGCATATAAATTGTCAAGTGTTCTATTAATGCTTAGGAGTTGCAACCATCTATGTCAGATTGCAATGTCCTTCTTATTTACAGTGGTAAATTGAAGGATTTATTTTAAGGATGGTAACTAAGTATTGCAATGTCCTTCTTATTTACAGTGGTAAATTGAAGGATTTATTTTAAGGATGGTAACTAAGTATGTCTTTTTTATTTAGTTCAGGTCAGTTTTGTTTTATGCATTCTATCATTTCAACTGGTTTAATATAAGTCATTTTTACTTGGTATACCTTATTCAACTGGTTCCTTTGGTGTAATATCTATTTGGGTATACATTTCAGATTGGGATGCCTTAATAAGAGAAAAAAACTATTTATATATATCTTTTTTCTCACCATATATGACTTAATGATATTATATTTAGGGGGTGTTTGAGATTCCTTATTTAAAACAACTTATACTTTTTTATTAAAAGTGCTTATTAACTTATTCGGTGTGAAAACTGAGTTTTAGGAAATGAGTAGGGTTTAGCTTATCCGATACAAAAATGTAATAAGTTGATAAGTCTTTTTTTAGTGTTTGGCAGATGTTGTTTATGTGTGTAATAAGGATGACTTATTGGAAACTTTTTAAATAAGTCAATAAATAAGGAAGAAATAACTTATCAAAAACAGCTTATTTAAATCAAATAATGCTTATAAAATCTTTTCATATAGACACTTAAAACTTCTTATTACGGGTGTTAAACTGGAATAAGTCCACAAGAACAATCCTTATTAAATTATGTCGGAGTTGTAGAAATTGAAGTCTGAGGTTTTAGGGAATAGTGATTTAACGGCGGATCCATAAAATATTTCAAACACATAACACCTCATATGGCATACGTATAGGTACTGCAAGAAGGAAAATTTTACTATAAAGTCTTCACTAAAAACACATTGTAGAACATACATATTTATGACTCGGGGATGAAACAAGCGATCATTTCTTATGTGATTATGCTTACTTGCATGGATTAGATCAAGATATTTAATAGAATTTAAAAGAACGAAAATTACATAACCAAAAGTTTGTATTATAATTATATACAATATCCATATTTTAAAATTGATAATGTTACCTTCAGATTGCTCTTTTAAGATAGGTTCATGCTTGTAATGTTATATCACATCTAAAGGCTTATATTTAATAAAGATTCCAAACTTTAAATTTAATAAAAAAATCAAATGCAAGAACATCAATGTGAAGTGCTTAATTTCTCTGAAAATAAAAGTGGGGACATGTATAATAATTGTGCTTCTTTGTATCTTAAGATGCCCACAAAAGTCAAAATAAGAAATAAATAAAAATGATATGAGAATAAATAAATTGACTTTATTTCAATTGAAAATTTAAAACTTTTAGAAGTTAGGCAAGTAGAATTCTTTTCAAGAACTTCAACGGAGTTCCTAACACATCTAAACACACACATATATAGTTAAATAAGGAATTGCATTTTAGACAATGGAAAATAGTAAAAAACTAACCTTTGTGTGGCCTTCAATCGCCTTTCAGAAGTTATTGATGAACCACTCAATTTTGAAAAGCACATATATTTGAGAGTATGAATTTTTCCAAGATGTTAAAAGAATGGCAGTATAAACTTAAGCTACAGAAAGAGTACAAATTTACAAAATTAGAACAAAACATGTAGACACTTGCAGATTTCGAAGCACAAAAAATATTTAAATTAAATCTATAAATTTGTGTTGAAATCATAGAACAAAAATATACAAAATCAAGATGCAATAAAGATGAAAAGAAAACTTGAAGATATTTCAAACCTTATAGGATGATGTTTAGGTTTTTCGAACTTCTCTTCGGTTGTAGATTTCAAACATTAATGTCAATGATGCCGCTCTTTTTGCCAGAGAGAACACGTATTCATCGAAATATAGAGACAAAATTAGGGATACTAGGGTTTAACACACAGAGAGAGAGAGAGAGAGAGAGAGAGAGAGAGAGAGAGAGAGAGAGAGAGAGAGAGAGAGAGAGAGAACAATGGAGGAGACGAGTGATGGGAAAAACGCATCCACAAACGGTAAACAATAATTGCGGAATTAATCTTCGTTTGAGTAAACTTTCCCGACTCGAATGAACATTTGAGGATGATAACAAATAAGGTATTTTTGATAAAACCAAAACAGCCCCAATGCAGTTTTATAACCAATCTAATCAGTCCCAAGACAATAAGCAATCAACCAAAATATAACACCGGAATTTTAGCGTGGAAAACCCCTCAAAACGAGAGTAAAAACCACGGGACTACTAGAGCCGCTTCAAATCCACTACCACCAATATTTGAGCAATACAAAGTCTTCTCTAGATGAACTAGAGGTATACAATAACCATCATATACTTGGAAACAAATTACATCAAGTATATGGAATCAAACAACAAAGAGAAATGAAAGATATCACCAAATAAGTGCTGCTGTCCAGCAGCAAACAGATGCAGCGATTCCCGATGCTCCGGAGTAGATCTGGACAAGCCAACCGGACAGAATGTCGGTATGGATGTTAGGAAGCCGCTGTCCGAAAATCAAGGCAAACGGACCGACGGATCTCCGGGAAATGATGAAACACTGCAGGGGTATCCAGATTAACGGAAATGAAGAAACCCTTTCTTTTGCTCTCTGTTTTCTTCTGTAATCTCTCGAGGAAGTGAATCTGCACACACAATACAAATGAAGGCTGAAAAGTCAATATATATATGTGGGCTAATGGGTTTTGGGCTTTACTCATGGGCTAAAAAATAAACCCAACAACGAGGAGGTGAAGCCATGAAGGAGATCATTCATATGCATGTTTTAGTTTCAGAGGGAGAGAAAATATGGAAAACGAAGTGTTCAGATTTCCTAATTTGCGACTGAACCCTGGGTATTGGGATATGATATCCTCTATTTGGATTTTAATATGGGTAGTGATCATGGAAGCGACTCGTATTGCTTACGTATGGTGCCTGTGGAGGAGTAGGAACGAGGTGGTGTTGAGTCTCTCAAATTGTTTGTCAGGTGCATTTTTTTATTTTTTTGCTTTTACTAGGTTGAGTACTAGGCTGGCCAAGTTCTGAAAACATCTTTGTTGGCATACTTGGCTAGGCAACCCCAAGAGTCATTGGTATAAGAGTCTTGTACCCCTAGCCTCGCTAGTTTTGTTGGATAATGGATCGAATTCCTTTCTTGCTGTCAAAAAAAAAATAAATAAGAATAATCATTAAAAAAATTCATTAACTACAAATACCCAAAGTTTAATAGATTATCTTACTAGTTGAGTCGGACACCACAATTTTAATCTTAGTAAAATGCTCACAATCAGTGAATGAATTTAATAGGCACATCCTCATCAATCATTTGTATATACACATAGCTAAAATGATGTTGTCTTGTTCAAAGAACATTATCGTTTTGGCCGTGAGTAAGTTGCAAGCGATTTCCATACATCAAAGGACATAGTATTTTTGATTGTCTACGTATAGTTTATTTGGTGCAAAAAAACACGGCCAATAAAAAAAGCTAAGATCGATCTTCAAGGTGGATTACAATATATAAGACTTTCGAATTATGGTTTTCTCGACTCACCTATAGAGTAAATGAGTGCAATTCTATATTAATAAAGGGGCGAATTAAGGGATTTCTCTTGTCGGCTCGCTCCATGGTGTTACGTTTGTATATTTTTTGTTCATCATCGCCATGGAAATCTATGGATGAAATGCATGATGCTATGATGGATGCTAGGAACACTACAAGGTTCGGGATTATTACCGGCAACAAATGTCGCCGCAAAGTCGCCGCTAATGCGTCGCCGCAAATAGTTTGTCGCTAATGCTTATAAATCGCAGCTAATGCGTCGCCGGTAATACCCGTCGCCGCTGAAGGCTGACATCGCCGCTAAAGATGTCGTTGCTAATGGTTGAATCAGTTTCCGGTGATGACGTGTCACCGGAGATGGTGTCGCCGCTAATGGTGAGACGGTGTCGCCGCTAAAGGTTTTTTAATTATTTTTCTTAATTATTTTAAATTTTATTATTATTATTATTATTATTATTATTATTATTATTATTATTATTATATTTTTTAGAATTATTAATATTTTTTAGAATTTTTAATATAAAACTAAAATTGTAATAAATGAAGCAACATACGAGATAAACGATTCAAAACAAATACTAATATTTAAAACATAATCTTCGTCACACAAATTAAAATAGTCACGGATCGCTTCCTTTTTCACCGTCGTATCAAGGAATTCACGTACGGCTGAGATTGTAAATGGCACGGATCGCTGAGCTGGCAATACCGGCGACGCTATTAGCGGCGACAGCCGGTATTACCGGTGATAAGAGACGCGTGTTCTCTATGTCGCCGGTATTGCCAGTGTTTCTTGTAGTGGAATCTTAAAGTGTCGCCGTTAAAAAAAAAGGAATCTTAAAGTGTTTCACGAAGTTAAGCTCCCCAAGTAAGGTCCAACTTTATTGCACCTTACCTATCTCGGCGACACTATGTTCTTGGGTGAACGGTCACTCATTAATTTTGTAAATTTTACATGTATTGTGTTTTTTCCGCATTTTGATCAAAAACAAAAGGATTTTATTTAGTTTTTTTTTTATAAAAAAAGAAAGAATCAGTCAAAAAATCTGTCACTAAATAAACTGGTGTCCGTCAACATCATCGACAATAGGACCGTCGGTATCTGTCGTCGTTATCCTGGTCAAACATAGTCAAAGGCATCTCCTAGTAACAACTTCTGTAGGTATTACGTCGGTAACCATTCCTCTGGTAAGTTGGTCAAAGCCCGTCAAGGGGCATACGTCAGTATTCCGCTGATGCTAGCCTATCGGTAATCCATCGGTAAATAACGACTAACCATTCCTTTCGAAAACTTTCTGAAGATCTGTCGGTAACATTTACCCCCGTGCTTTTTTCTGACAGTTTAGTAACATCGATTACCGACGGTTTTGACCGTCGGAAACAACCCGTGTTTTAAGTACTCTGTGTATGGTGTTTACAACGGTCAATGACGAAATATTATGTATTGTTTCGGGTTTTTTTATTCAAGTGTTGCTCTTATTTAGAAGGTGCTTATCTAAAGAAAAAATATTTCAAACACTTCGCTCTTTGATAATTGATAGTGTCATCCTATACCGGTAGAGCCAAAAAGTTTATTGGTAAGAATATGAATACCTTTTATGCATAATTGCCATTCCTCTAAAACATAATTTTTGTGCATGGATAAAATTGATGTGTACAAATCACTTCCCTTCTCATATCGGTTTCGCAAAAAATCTCTTCACAATAATAAATATCTCATACACATCTTCCGTCAATTCATGTTTTATTAGAATCATCAAGCCAAATACAAAATGTTTGTTCCGTCAATTCATGTTTTATTAGAATCATCAAGCCAACATACAAAATGTTTGTTCTATTTTTAGTGTGTATTATAATTACATTTAGACTATTGGAAGTACACATCACATGATCACATGTGATGGGGGCCACTTCACTGCCACCTCACCATCACATTGTCATCACACCACACTAGATATACCCATCATATTTCATCACACCACATCACTTTTTTTAATTAAAAAAAATTCAAAAATAAATAAAGACCTAATTTTTCATAATAAAAAACATTACATTAATAATAAAACACAACATTAATATTAAAAAAACAACCCGAAAAAAATAAAAATAAAAACTAACTTCGGAAAAAAACCAAACATGACAATAATAAAAGCAAATTAGTTCTTAAGGCGATATTTAGCTCAGACACTTTCCCGCATCGCTAGAAAAATTTCATATCTTCACCCTCGAAATTGGTGGGTTTTTTTTTAAACAACTCGATATCGGCGTTCCTTTGTAACTCCCTTTGTGTTTCGGCTATTTGTTGTTACGTTTCAATGATTTTTTCTTCCACCCGATTCATTATCCCGACCTTGTCGAATTGTAGGTGGATGTAACGATCAAAATTTTCTCCAAATAAATCCATGACGCTTGACTCCGAACTTTTGGCTCTCGAACCGGAAGCCGCTTTTTTCGCATTTTCTCGCCCGATCGGTCGACACATCGGTTGTTCGTCTTCAAGATCCACCGGCTCGTCTTTGACGTCGATATGTGTACGTTCGTCTTCACGGACCGACCTTGAACGTTTTGTTCCAGAAGATTACGAATCTTCGGTAAGAAGCCATTTTCGTTGCTTTATCAACTCGGTCCAAGCCTTCACATACAGAAATGTTTTCCGGGTGGGCATAGTCTTTTCATATTGTTGTATCACCGCGTTGAAGGCATCGAAATCGTTCGCCCCACTCTTGTGCATATTCGTGAGGTTGTTGTAAATACCGTTGAAAAGATTAAGCTTGATTCTCATTTCACGCCATTTGGATGTTATTTTATCTATGTTTCGAGTCTCTTCTCTCATTAAGTCGTAAAATGTTTATTGAACTTTTATCCAAAACGTTTATTGGGTTTGAGAGTCTCGGACTATCGGGTCAACGGTAAACGAAATCTACGCCTTGACCAAATTTACTTCTTCATCTTTTGTCCAAATCGTTCGCCCCTCGCCTTGCGGTTTTTTCATTTCTTTTTCGCGGCCTGACGGCGTTGGTTGTCTACTTATTGTTTCTCCTCAACGGTTTCGGGAGACATCGGATTCGGTTGTGGTGGTGGGTGTGACGGTGGTGGTTGCGATGCTTGCGGTTGGAACCTTTGTTGGAATACGAAAGCCGGTTGGAATCTTTGTTGATACGGATTAAAAGGTGAGAATTGTTGTTGAAAAA
This sequence comes from Cichorium intybus, assembly GCA_023525715.1. NCBI lineage: Eukaryota > Viridiplantae > Streptophyta > Magnoliopsida > Asterales > Asteraceae > Cichorium > Cichorium intybus. Next base: position 122,039,267 of record CM042012.1, read on the forward strand.
TGGCTTGTTGTGAGATCATGGACCCGGATTGAAGTAAATTTACGAAACCACCCGCGGTGATTCAAGGTTCAGGTATTGCCGAAGGGTCGAGTTTAATCCAAATTGATTATACTCACGGTTGGGGTTTGAAAGTGGGGTGTTTGGATTTTGATCCATAGTAAACTATTTGTATAGAAAATGTAGATAAGTTGGTGAATCTGTGTTGTATTGAGGTAAAATTGTGGTATTTATATAGATAAATAATGGTAGTTAAAAAAAGTATTTTTTTTTTTAAATATAGCCGATGAATGGCTAATTGGATGCTATTGGATGTGATCAACCGTGCTCACCATCACATTTAACCATGACCGTGCTCATCACGATGCACCTGGGTTGGTATGCACGGCCGTGATGAGGCTCCATGTGGCCATCACGGTTCCTCCGTGAAGGGTATTATGAATAGCCTTATGTAAAATACAACTGTTACATTTAATCAGTAAGATTACACTTTTGCATGGGAATCATAAGTTACTGATTACACATATAAGAAACGAAACACATTGGAAAATGCGCGCTCGATATGTTTGGTAGAAAGCATTTTCTCCTTATTCATATTCATAGAAGTCTTGCTATTATGGGACGTGGCACTTTCGCTCGGTTTAAACCTTGTTCCTGCATGCAGGTGAGCTATTCCGCTATATGTTGACACGGTTTATCGGCTTTGGGAGGAGATGACGACCCGCCAGGAGGTGGAGATCCGCCATCGGCAGGAGGTGATGAACCACCACCGGCAGCAGGAGGTGATGAACCGCCACCAGCAGGAGGTGCAGGTGATCCATCTTTCGGAGGAGGTGATGAGCCATCTCCAGGAGGTATGGATCCCGGAGGAGCCGGTACCGAATCTTTTGGAGGTTTCTTGGCACAATCGAAGTAGCAGATGCAACCGGATTTCCCTTCACGCGCGTGACAAGCTCCATGGATTGCCTTTTCCCATTCAATGCACTTTTTGTCACACTTCGTGTTATCGCACTTTCCAGTCCAAGTCTGGCTCATACGTTCACAAAATTTTACGGCAGTCGCTATTTCTTTCACGTCATGCAAAATTTAGTTAATTAATTCAAAGATTATTAGTTAATTATGGAAGAAGTAGAAACTACTGCTAATTAAAAAGACTGATTTAAATGGTCTTGTTAATTACTTAACAAATATTGGCATTTTAAATAGAGATACACCGGACAAATATCTCTTACATTATGTTTCCGACTTTCCGAGTTTCCGTTTCTTCACGTTTGCAAGTACAATTAATTACTTGCAATAAAATCAATCATAATGACCACACAAACGAAGCACTCGCAACTTAAAGTCCTGTGATTGTATAAATTTGTGGGGCATGTATCGCATTGGAATCATATAGACATTTGAGGTGATAGAGCAACCCCGAGATATCATCACATGTAAAGCAATTTACGTTATTTATATAACTTCAAAATCTCATTGTTGAAGAAAACCAAGCACAAATAAATATTCAAACTCTTTTAAAAACTAGGTTGGGAGTATAATTAAAAGTAAATATGTGCGCGCGTAAATAATTTAGATTAAGCACCTGAGATAGCGAAAACGAAAATGAGCGGAAGGAATACAAACAAAACAATTGATTTTTTAGACATTTTGGAGTTATGACTATGGTGAGAACATTCGCTACGAGTGGGGTGAAAGTAATGGTCAAGTAATTGGGATTATTTATAGGACACGGAAGAGGTTGCAAGAAATATAATATATACTTGTTGAATTAGATGAATACAAATCTTGATCAAACAAATCAACAAAATATCAAAAGCTCCACAAATGTTATTGTCTTGATAATTTGATGCATTCTTACAAACCATGGCGTACATAAGACTTCTGACAGCATTTGAGTACGAAACCCTGCTCATGTAATCCCTCTCTTCACTCGTAGTTACTATGACCTTTCGGTTCAGTTTAAAATGTGTTGTTAAAGAAGTTCCAACTGGTTTGGACTAATCAAACCGAAACGACTAAAGGACTTTCTCAATGTAGCGCTGTTAAGTAACATACAATAACCCCCCCCCCCCCTCTTCCTACTTCTTTTGATCTTCATACCAAGTATCTTCTTCATTCCTATATCCTTCATCTTAAACTCAATTTCCAGGAGCATCTTCCGGTTTTTTATTTTGACCATGTTTTTTTCGTAATGAGCATGTCATCAACATATACCAACAAATGTATAGAGGAACCTTCATTCAATTCATTATAGTATACACAACTATCATACACGTTTCGGTCGAAGCCATGCAATATCATAAAATAATCAAATCTCTTGCACCATTTGCTCGGAGACTGCATCAAGCCATACAAAGATTTATTCAGTAAAAACACATGATCCTTTTTCAAATCAAGAAACCCCTCCGGCTGTGACATGTAGATCTTCTTATCGAGGCTTCCATGGAGAAATGCAGTCTTCGTATCTAGTTGTTCAAGCTCCAGATTGAATGCACTCACCATAGCTAAAGGAACCTGAATTGACTTGTGCTTCACCAGTGGTGAGAACATTGTGTGATAGTTAATTCCTTATTTACGAAAAAATTCGCGACCAACATGGACTTGAACCTTGCATGCATAACACCCAAAATTCCTTCATTTCGCTTAGAGATCTATTTGCATCTCACTATTTTAGCCCCTTCGATTGTGGAACAATATCTCATGTTTCATTCTTTTCAAGAGATTGCGTCTCTTTGTTCATCACCATCAACCACCTCGTTGCGTCCTTAATCTCTACAACCTCCTTATACGACTGAGGCTCGTTTAAATCAATATACTCCTCAACAGTTAAGGCATATACTACAAAACTGATGTCACCTTTATTGACACACCCGACATACATATTCAGTTGCTTGATATTTCTCTTCATTCTTCTTCTTGCTATACATTCATCCTCATATTCTCTTCTCCTAGTATTAGCTTCGTCTGAAGCGGGTCCTTATTCGTTCTGATGGCTGTGTATCCCTGGGTTGCTAACAATATTTGAGCACCACTTTATCAAGAGTTACAAACTCGAGCATCTGGTTAGCACCCTAGTCTATGATTCCTACAACACTTTCTTCTATTCATGTCTGGTTGCGTGAAAGATTCATCAAAAGTTACATCTCTGCTCATGATAAATTCCAGACATCGACTTTCTTTAGTACACCATAAACGGTAACCTTTCACTATGGTGTAGTATCTTAGAAAGATGCACTATATTTCCCTCGGCTCAATTTTACCATCATTCACATGAGCGTAAGTAGAACAACCAAATATCCGCAAACCAGAATAGTTAGAGGTTTTATTGAACCAAACCTCTTGAGGAGTCTTAAAGTTACAACTAGTTGATGGAGACCTATTCATCATATAGAAAGTTGTTTTAACAAATTTGATCCAATACTGCTTACATATATCACCAAATATATGCATGCACCTCGCACGTTGCATCAATGTTTGGTTCATCCGTTCTACCACCCCATTGTGTTGTGGTGTATACCGTACAGTGCGATGCCTCACTGTACCCTTTGCCTTGAAGAAGTTGTGAAATTGAGCATTGCCAAACTCTAACCTGTTTTCCCTTTTAAGTGTCTTGACTTTCTTTCTGGTCCAGTATCAAACCATAACCTTCCGCTTCTTGAACTTACCAAAAACTTCTTCATTTGTTTTCAGAAAAAAATACCACACCTTCCCCGAGTTGTTGTCAACAAAAGTCACAAAGTACATGCATCCACCTTGAGATTTCACACATGAAAGACCCAATAAATCTACTAAATATATTCTAGGACTTCTTTGATTGTATGTTGATCGGAGCCAAATTTAATATTGTGTTGCTTTCCCTTCACGCATGCTTCACAAAACTTCAATTTTTTTGTCACCTCGCCTCCAAACAGCCTTCTTTTGTTCAAGATTTCCACATCCTTATTGCTCATGTGACCCAACCTTTGTAACATCCAACTTTTAGGGCTAAATTTAAATAATTAAAAATTTAATAAATAATAATAATAAATAAATTGATTCATTACTATGTGAAGAATGAGATTCGAATCCATTTAAGGACCTTTTTGTTTATAATTTTACCCATAGGGTTCAAAATGGTCAATTTAGTGAAATTCAAAATTTAGGTGTCTTTGGGGGACTTAAGTGTCATATAGAATGTATTCTTGGACTAAAAGAGTTAAGACCCCCAAAAACTACCCTTTAGCCTAGCAAGTTTTACCCATTAGAGGAAGTAATGGAAATAGTGTTGGATTAGGTGTCTAAGCCATGACTAATAATTAGTATTTTATCTAATTAATAGTCGCATAGTCTATTGGGGTTGCCCTCATAGCTGGAGGTTTGGTAGAAAGTTCAGTAGAGAGAGAAAGATTGATTTATTATATGATTAATAAATCAATAGAAATAAAATAAATAGTTTATTAATATATTAAGGTGATAATATATTAATTAGAAACTATATTATTTGATTAATAATTAATCAGGAATTAATTGGATTAATTTCTACGGCGTTAATTAGATTAATCAGGAGGACAGGGGCTAAACTTGTTCCAACTCAATAGTTGAATTGAACACGCGCGGCGCGGCCATGTATGGGACGCGACGCGTGTGCCAGTAATCTGGAAAATGGCTTATAGATAGACTTTATCTCTGTTTAAAAGTGAAACGAGGTTTATCTCTAAGGGTCATTTGGTAGCCTATAAATAGGGACCCTTGGACCTCATAATTAGGTACTATTCTCTTATGTTCTCTCTGGAATTCTCGTGACCCTCCCCTCCTGCTTCTATGTGTGACTTCATTTGAGGCAAGATAATTTTGTTGCTTTGCTTCCAAGAAATTCTAAAGGTTAGTTTTTCTGAATTTTATTCTTTAGTAAATTTTGTTGGCCTTTTAGGAATTGGTTATATGTTCAATTAGAAGAAAACATAGATCCTCATAGGTTCCATGTGAACTTAGGTTTTAGTTCATTGATTTGCAGAAAACCTTTCAAATAGAGGGACAAATAATGACATTTGCATATTGTTGGGGTTTTAAATGGGGGTTAATCCCTAATTCATCTAGGGATCTATTGAGAGATGAAGGAGGGAAGCTAGATTTCTTCATATTCCATAATTGAAGGGTTTTGTGAGGAAGTTCAAGCCCCAATCACTAGACTTGTGTTCTTGGGTGAATTTTGGTAAAAATCCTTCCTAATCAAGTTGAAAACCCCACTTTAGGGTTTGGGTTGTGATCCAATCCAAAATTCATGATGGGTGGAGGTAAATCCTACGAATCCAAGTGTTTGAATCTTTTTCTCATCATGATATGATGAATATGGAATCAACGGATCATTACAATCATCCTTGACAAAAGATGTAGATCACATAAACCCTGGAATTTGTGATTTTGCGGAAAAACCTTAATTCAACCTTGATCTATTGGTGGATGTAGTGTCTCATGGGATGTATATAGCTAAGTATACCTATTCCAAAGAGATTCACACCCATAGGATGAATCAAAACCCTAATTGTCATCTAGATTGAAAGGTTGGAATTGGGAATCCCATAGTTCGAACTTGTGTGAGTAAATTAAGAGCAACCTTGGAATGATTCACGTGGAATCTCATAGACCTTTCAAGTACATACACTTCGGAATCGAAATCCAAATAGCCTCATAAACATGAAAACTCCATTTATACGTGTCATCAGTCTCTTAAAATGTGATCGTAAAGTAATCCGCCAAAGGAATAATCGCTAAAAAACATCGTGTAAATAATTCTAAAATCTCGATTCATAATGTCAATTGTTGAAAGTTAGAGTTAAATGGGGGTTAAGCCCCATTTAATCTAGGGATTCATTGGGAGATGAAGGAGGGAAACTATGGTTCTTCATCTTCCATATTTGAAGGGTTTTGTGAGGAAGTTCAAGCCCCAATAATTGGACTTGTGTTCTTGGGTGAAGTTTGGTAAGAATACTTCCTAATCTAGTTGAAACCCCACTTTAGGGTTTGCGTTCTGATCAAATCTAAAATTGATGATGGGGGAAGTTCAATCCTATGATCCCTAAGTTTTTGAATCTTGTTTCTCATCATCACATGATGAATATCCAATCAATAGATAGTTAGAATCATCCTTGACAAAGATGTAGATCACATAAACCCTAGAATTGGTGATTTTGGGGGAAAACCGTAATTGAGCTTGATCTAGTGGTGGATATAGTGTCTCATGGGATGTACATAGCTAAGTATACCTATTCCAAAGAGACCCACACCCATAGGATGAATAAAAACCCGAATTGTCATCTATATTGAAGGTTGGAATTGGGAACCCCATAGTTAGAACTTGTGTGAGTATATTAGGAGCAACCTTGGAATGATTCACTTAATGATGACCAATGAGATAAGTTCTTAATGGATTAAGTGAGTATGTAGAGGTAATGATTGACTTGAGCTTAATGAGCCTTCATACCTTTGAGGGAGAAGCTTGAGCCATGAAACTCTTTTTCGTTTCAAGTCATGAATTCATATGTAAAATCAATTGGAAGGAAGAAAAATAGAATTTAAACCCATTAGATATCATGGTTTGAGAGTTAGTAATGAATAAACTTGGCTGGGATTAGTTAGGGGTCAAAAGATAGTGAAAATTGGGCTTTGAATACGTTTTACGTGGCCCGCATGGAGAAATAGACTAGGCTCGCGCGACCCTGACACGCGCAGCGGTCGTCGTGCGGTCAAAAATAAGAAAAAAATACCTAACACACACTAGTACAGTGGTAGTCAGGGTCGATCCGCAGGAGTTACGTGGTTAGGACAAGACGATAGATTACCAACTGTAGTGTCACTCTACAGTCAGCTGTATTGTTTCTACTTTGCCAAAAACCAACTAAAAACACAATTCCAAGACCACTGCAAAAACCTAACTCAATCATGAACTAAACTAACCCAAATCAAATCCTAGACTAAAGTTCCTTACTGAAATTAGAACTAAATTCAGAATCCAGAAGCAAACAATCAATCCAATACAATCAAAACACATCCAAACATCAATAATGCAAAATAACATCAAACCGAATGATTACTTTCATATAAATCAAAACCAAACTCAAATTCAAGCCACACAATCAAATATCAGATCCAACTACTGACTAATGCTACTGAAATCAGAACTATAAATCTAAACAAACATCGAGTAATCGATGGAAATCCCAATTGTGGAATATCTCGATACCGAGTTGATAAAACGAGAGAAAAATCAAATTACTAACCAAACTATTGATGTAACTGAGAAAAATCACGAAATCAGCCTTCCGGATCCCTCCTTCGCGTCCCGGGATGAGTGAAAAGTCGGACGGGACTCCGGTATTTATAATGGTGTGAAATTAGGGTTTCCGCGTCGCGGCCACTTAGAATCCGCGACACGCGTGTTGCCTTATCCCGCAATCTCGGAATTCAAAAACGACAAATTTATCCGGTCGCGAGATAGCAGCGCTATCTCAAGAAATAGCGGCTCTATTGTCGATAGCGGCTCTATCTCAAGAGATAGCGCCTCTATTTCTGTCAGGTCCAACTTTTTGCCTTTTTCGCTCCACAACTTCTCCAGAATTGCACTAAAACCCCTGCATTTACACTAAAAACATTTCCAATCACTTTGACACAAAAGTAAGTGATATTAGCCAATTAATAATGATAAATTAACTAAAACACGGCTCAACAACGTCTAAAATACTTGATATTACTAGGCGTTGTCAAACACCCCACACTTGTGCCTTGCTTGTCCCCAAGCAAGAGAGTTTTTAATAGATTTTAACTAAGACTCAAACAATTTTTGACTGTGTTCAATTTCAAAGCTTATTGCCTTTTGAGTTAGAGTGGAATAGTTCGTGAAAACATAATCGGAATGTTCTTTGGAATTCATGGCTTTCTAGAGAACCCTTGATTACAAACTTTCTGTCCACAATGAAGTGTACTTACTCATTCAGATTCTAAAGGCCATTAAGGAATTGTCCATGACTTTCGATGTTGTTCGTGTAACGAGCTTTCAAAAATACCATCCCAGACCAGACGATCTTAGGTGGTAAGGTGCATAAGTCCCACCCATTTTAGACTTACCGGCTCGAACAACAAAGGCCACAGATTGACATTTCCTTCCTAAATTCCAATCCTAAAACACTCTAATCGTCTAACTCCTAAAACTCAACTTGTTTGACTAAACTAATAGCATGGTAACAACTACATAGTATTTCTCGAAAAATACTAGTGCTATAACATTCACAAATTATTCGTTTCAAAATTACAATCTAATAGAAATTTTGAAACATTGCTAAAAATTTGAAAATTGACTCATTTCCCGAAAAAATTTCAAAAACACACTCTTTCGACCGTCCACACCCCACACTTAAAACCGTACAACGTCCCCGTTGTACAAAATAATTCAAAACTAGGGAGAAAGAGTTACCCCTTTAGAACGGTAGAACTACTTGCTGTCGGAACCATTTGTAACAGGGTCGATTGTTCGCGTCATTCACGATGAAATCCGGGAGTCGGGCGCAGCAGTAAACACGTCGGCATAACATGAGTGTAGGGATACGGTGACCCCACACTTGTGTTATGCAACTCTATCAGTTGGTGCAGCAATCACGGTTTGGCAAGATACTAACAAACATATTAAAAATAAAAGTTGCAAAATACAAAAGAAGATTATACATTGCGAGTTGCTGCCCTTCTTGCTGATTCCCCGTTTCCGCGACGCCGGAGTGTCAAGGCCGCAACGCGTAAATGCTATAAGATCCAGTGTCCATCGACCAAAGTTGAAAGTCCGCGGCGCCAAATGAATATGTCCGCATCGCGAGTATGCGCAAAAAGCCCCTGTGCATCGGGTCTCTCCTCGACCCGCGTCGCGGTTTGATGGTGTTGGTGGCGCGTGCATTGTTTTGTTTTTCCGTTCGAATCCCTCATGGTCATCCCACACTTGGGTCATACCGTATCGCACTCAACAATGATTATCTTCAATGATATTTTGACCAAAAATAAAAATGGAAATAAAAATAAAAATAAAAATAAAAGAAAATATTTATCGAAAATCGGGTTGCTTTCCGAAAGCGCTTCTTTGTTTGGTCTTTTAGCTGGACCGTCTTTCTGCGGCTACGGTGGATCGTACGCCATTTGACTCCACTGATTTCCAGTCACCACCGTCCCTTCGTTGATACCATACTTCAATTTCCCCGGGTCAAATGGTTTGCCGGTTCCTCTGCTGCTGCCCGGTTGCCGTTTTCTGATTATTTTACGCGAATGCTTAGAAGTGGCTTTAAACCTCCATGCTCGGTCCTTCCTTCGGTGTCTCTTCAACATCACCGACTTAGCATGGAGCGCGCCTAGTGCCTCTACCAGTAATTGTTTTGCAAATTTCATTTTGCTTGCGTCTCGCGTGCTATCTTTAGTTTGCAATTTTGGCTTGCAGTACCAATAAAGGTTTTCCAATCGAATGGGATCGGGAGGCAACATATTTAGATGCTCCCGAATGTCCTCATCAATGGTATTGATCACATCTAATTTTCCATTCATGAATGGATCATGAGTGGCGATAAAATCATGTTTATTGTTTTCAAAGACCAACTCGTCGGCATCATCTTCTTGATCATCGTCCAACAGGTGGATCGGTACCAAGAGTGAGCGACTGGTTTGATCTGGTGGTGGTACAAAGTCACCCATCACCAGATCCTTACTTTCAAAATGCTCAAAATTTTCAAAAATTTTAGGAATTGTTGGGCTGGGGTCTGTACTGTCACTTACAGCCTCCTCCACAACCTCCTCATCAATCAAATCGTCTGGTGATGGTATGGATTCACTCATCACTAGCTCGACATTATCAACATTTTCAAAAATATCAAAAACATCAAAAGCTGTTGAGTCAGAGGTAGCATTGTCACCTACAACCTCTTCCTCAACAACATTTTTGACCCTCTCAGTGGTCTCTTGACTTTCCCACGGTGCATGCCCTTCCATCACATATTCGGGTGATGCAAGTTCACACACATTATCATTGGTATAAAAATCACTCGCCTCCGATTCTGGCGAAGGTGGAGAACATTTCCAACTTTCCTCTAACTGATCTAAAGAAGCTTGCAATCTTACAAGAGAATCAGCCTGGTCCTTCTGCTCTTGATGAGTGTTATACACGAGTACCCAAAGTTGGGCCCAGGTTGCAGAATTTTCAGGTTGAGATGACTCCTCGGTCCGCCATCCATTGTCATCGGATGATCCATTGTAGCAATCATCCTCGTAATAGGTGTCGGCCGGATTTTCATAATATTCATAATACTGATCCGGGTACATGTAATCGCCCATTATGAAGACGTACACATACCAAAAATCAACAAACTAAAATCAAACATCAAAAGAAACAACCCTACTGATCGTCTATCCTAAGCGCACAACTCCCCGGCAACGGCGCCAAAATTTGACACGCGCAGCGGTCGTCGTGCGGTCAAAAATAAGAAAAAAATGCCTAACACACACTAGTACAGTGGTAGTCAGGGTCGATCCGCAGGAGTTACGTGGTTAGGACAAGACGATAGATTACCAACTGTAGTGTCACTCTACAGTCAGCGGTATTGTTTCTACTTTGCCAAAAACCAACTAAAAACACAATTCCAAGACCACTGCAAAAACCTAACTCGAGCATAAACTAAACTAACCCAAATCAAATCCTAGACTAAAGTTCCTTACTGAAATCAGAACTAAATTCAGAATCCAGAAGCAAACAATCAATCCAATACAATCAAAACACATCCAAACATCAATAATGCAAAATAACATCAAACCGAATGATTACTTTCATATAAATCAAAACCAAACTCAAATCCAAGCCACACAATCAAATATCAGATCCAACTACTGACTAATGCTACTGAAATCAGAACTATAAATCTAAACAAACATCGAGTAATCGATGGAAATCCCAATTGTGGAATATCTCGATACCGAGTTGATAAAACGAGAGAAAAATCAAATTACTAACCAAACTATTGATGTAACTGAGAAAAATCACGAAATCGGCCTTCCGGATCCCTCCTTCGCGTCCCGGGATGAGTGAAAAGTCGGACGGGACTCCGGTATTTATAATGGTGCGAAATTAGGGTTTCCGCATCGCGGCCACTTAGAATCCGCGACGCGCGTGTTGCCTTATCCCGCAATCTCGGAATTCAAAAACGAAGAATTTATCCGGTCGCGAGATAGCGGCGCTATCTCAAGAAATAGCGGTTCTATTGTCGATAGCGGCTCTATCTCAAGAGATAGCGCCTCTATTTCTGTCAGGTCCAACTTTTTGCCTTTTTCGCTCCACAACTTCTCCAGAATTGCACTAAAACCCCTGCATTTACACTAAAAATATTTCCAAGCACTTTGACACAAAAGTAAGTGATATTAGCCAATTAATAATGATAAATTAACTAAAACACAGCTCAACAACTTCTAAAATACTTGATATTACTAGGCGTTGTCAGACCCGCACATTTAGTAAATTCGGACCAAATCGCCTGATGTCGTGCACGCCCGCATGGGGTGCCCTTCATGGGTCATGCGGCCCGCATCTCTGTCCCTCACCTTTTGTGACATTTTTGCTTCAAGTATTGCAATGTTTAGGACTTAGTTCTTAGTACTTGACAACTTGTTATAAAGAACCGTTAACTAAGGAAATTCCATATACATTGAAATTCTAGTACCTCTCTCCTTGGGATCAAGTTTAATAAACTACTTCCTTATCCATTATAGGAAGTGAGTAAGAGGTGTTGAAGTAGGCAAACCTTGGATCGTCTAGTGAAGGTGAGTTCACCGGGAGCACATGTCCCTATTAAGCTACTTTGGTTTGAGTTGTTTTATGATCGTCATTCTAATATAATGTGCAATACTATATATGTATCGATATTTATGCATGTTTCACATCTAATTGTGCATTCACTAAAAGATGATTTCAAAATAACTTGGCATTCTTACATGCATTGTATTTCGGTGGAGAGTCGGAGAGGTCATTGATAATTCGTACGAGAAACCTTGACGAAAGACGTATGATGGGTGATTTGATTTCTTGGTAATCATAACCATGCACGTGTCGCGACTAACTACCCCACATGTGGTGCTTGGTTCACAAGTGCGTAGCCTATGACGAAAGGACGGATGGTTTCTTAAAAACACTAGGGTGAGTTAAGACTTGATGAAGATGACTTGGGGGTTGGGGTTACTTGCATATGCATATCATACATCATGTGACTTTCCCGATTGATGACATTGATTAATGACTTCTTTTAAATACCATCGAATGATGTTTAATGTAATTATTGTATAAGGGGGTTTTGGGACATAGTTCCTTACAATGACTTTTCTAGTTACATGAGTGTCGTATAATATTTTGGGGGGTTTAACTCGAGTCAGTAGTTGACTCCACTTACTCATAATGAGTTAACCCTGGGTAAACTCGCTAGGCATTCCATTGCCTAACTTATTTTGATGTGTGCTCATGTTAGGAATATGAAGACTAGCGAGCAAGACATTTTGAAGGCCACGTTATGTGTGGTACTTAAACATATGTTTTATTAATAGATTATGACTACTTCCTCGCTACCACTTAACTTGACTTTTGATGTGATATTTGGGACCAAAAACTTTCCGCAAATGATGATGACTTGTGTTGGCAAAATTATTTTTAAAATTTTAAATGATGATATATTTTAAATACCCGTCACGAGGGGTGCCACAACCTTCGATTCCACAACTCTTCTATATCATCGTTCTACTCCAAGGAATGCAAGACAACCACCATTCCTCAGACCAAACTCCCTTTTAGGAAATAAATCTTGTGGTTCATCTTGCTCTTCATAACTGCAAGAGCACCCTTGAATACCTGCAGCCAGTCGTCATCACCAGAATACCCCTACCCCATTTTTACCAAAGTACATAGGGAATGACATTCTTCCTCAGGTCCAGGACATACTAGTAATCTAGTCTTCGAATAATACCATCAGACATTTGAACGACACCGTAGTGCTACCTCTAATTCTCCATAACCCATCATCCCCCACTTATCCCTGCCATTCCACTCTTTCGATGATTCAAACAACTCAAAGTTAAAAGGATCCACCTGAGTTTAAAATATAGGCATCAACATAACTAGTTGTACATGTTATCAAGACTTCGCTCTGTGCTCTCCCACCAAAGATTCATGAACAACCACAACACTGTCATTTCTGCTCATTTGACTTTTATTGTTTCCTTTCTTTAGTCACGGACAATCGCGTCGGTTATTCCTTTTTTCCTTGCAATTATAATACTTAATCTTAGTCAAAGCTCTAGATTTGGAACGTGACTTCCCTCTATTCCCTCCATTTGTTTCTGTTGTTCTTCCTCTACTCACAAACAAACTTGAATCGGATCCTTCATCTCCAACTGAAACTTGTATTTTGAGTTCCTTGGACAACAAGGAATCCTTCACGTCATCACAGAATTTGTAGTCCTAATATACAACATGGTATATATGATATTCTCAGATGAATTCGACAGTGAACATAACATAATCAATGTCTGATCCTCATCGTTGATTTTCACTAGAACTCCTAACACATCCAAAATAATCCGCTTGAAGGCATCCAGATGGTCTTTAACCGGTGTATCTGCAAACATCCTTGGAGTATACAAATTTTTTTCTAATACAACGTATTCTTGAGAGAATTGTTCTGACACTTGTGATATCATTTCTCCCAAAGACTAGAAGCAGAAGAATGATCGACAACCTCCTATAACACCTCATCTGTCAAGCTTAACATAATGGCACTGTGTGCTTTTGCTAGGATATCCTTGCTTTTGCCATGATATCCTTCTTCATCATATCTACCATGTCTTTTGGTAATTTAGCTTCTCCTTCCAATGTTGCTGCACAACCCTGTTGAACCAAAAGAGCCCTCATATTCACCTTCCACATGGTGAAATCCTTTGAACCATTGAACTTCTCCGAATCTAATTTGTGAGTCGGCATCTTCAATAAACAGAGCAAACCATTGGCTCTAATACCACTTGTTGGGAAGTACGCAAAAAAAAAAACACAAGCAAATCACACACAAGAAAAAAGACAACGATATAACGTGGTTCGTCAAGGTAACCTACGTCCACACGACAATGAAAGGAGTTATTCACAAGATTAGAGAACAAGTTATGGTGTTTGACAATGGTGTGTCTTTCTCTAGTCTCTACACGGATGACCTCTAAACCTAACACGATATCACTATTTATAGGCATTGAAAAGTCAACCCTAGAAATGTTGTGTTAGGCCATGAATTACATGGAAATAGAATTAGGGTTTCCGAAAATAGCATATTCATCGCAATCGAGGACCACGTCAAACTGAGGCCATCAAATCTTCTCCATCAGAGGATGATCAGGAAACCAAACCGAGGTACCACCAAATAACTGAACCGAAACATATGATAGCCGAACCGAGGCTTCGGTTCCAGCATGCATCCATCCAACCATATTCAGACACTCCTGTTGATCTTTGTCTCCTAATAAGATTTGAATCCTGAAGTTAAATGCTCGTCTGATGACATACCTCTACTTGACTCCAAATTCAATCACCTCTCGTATCGCATGAACTGCATTGCCTCGGATGAACTGCTACGCCTCGCATTCGTACATTGCTTCGCGTCATCCAAGTTTGGTTCATACTCTTCGACCGAGAACATGAATCTCAAATTATATCCAACACCTTTCAATGGGTTACTCAATAGAAACATTAAGATTAAAAGCCAATTAAGTTTCATGGTTACAAAACCCTATCGTGGCTTTTATTTCATAATTGATTTTTCTTTTTGCTAGCGCGTTGCTAGTCTTATTAAAATACAAATGCTAAAAAGAATCTTTAAGAATGTCATCAAAGGAAAGAATCTGATCGAAAACCAGTCATGTAAAACCTTTATGAGTAAGCAACATAAAAATATGACAAATAATTCCGAGATTACTGTATCATATGTAAAACCTCCATTAGAATGAAGAATAAAATATGATTTCTCACACATACAGATATTATTAAACCTTTACATTTCTTGTAAATCTCTATTTTTGATCGAAATGCTTTGTTTAACCAATAGAAATGACGTTCTTGATGGTAACTACCGTGAATATTTGTAACAAAACAGTTAGCAGAACCGTGGTATTAAGACACAAATTTTCTTTCAAACTCGTCTGTGTGAATTATAAATCTAGGATTGAATTACTTTAACAACCAGTGATTTTCTTACTTTAAAAGGACGCAAATAATAATTTGGTGAAAGTTTAGCGTTGTCCATTACACACGCATGCCAACTTACTATCCAATACCTAACTGTTGGGTATCAATTCATGACTTATAAGTTTCTTTATTGGAATAAGGTTTAATTGGCCAAAAATCACATTGGTTTTCCTTCGGGTACGCATATTATGTTATGAAATGTGTTATCTTTGACGTGAAATATGTTTAAAGAATAATGTTTGTCTGCATATAGAATATCTAAAACCCATAATCCTTTTATTATTCTAAAACTAAAAACATATTCGTCTTTTTTATGAGTAATTAGTATTTTAAAATATTTTAAAAAAGATAATGTTGTAATTGACTAACTATAGAGGTGAACTAACACACTACAAGAATCGAAGGCTATAGGGACGACAAATGTCGTCCCTATAGACCTAAAAGTCGTCCATATAGACCCTTGCAACGAAATGTCGTCGCTATAACCTTCGTCCCTACAGATTCGTCGCTATAGACCATAAATATCGTCCCAATAGCCTTCGTCTCTATAGCCTGGCTATAGAGACGGCATTTCGTGCCTATAGAGTCGTTTTAAAAAAGTTTCGCTTTCAAAATAATGGCCTGCAGTGACGACAATTCGTCGCAATAGCTTGAGCTATAGAAACGACGTGTCATCCCTATATCCCTAGCTATTGCGACGACATGTCGTCACTACAGGCCATCTGAAAAAATCGCACACTCTTTTGCAACGACATGTCGTCTCTATAGCTCAAGCTTTTGCAACTAAATGTCGTCCCTATAGACCCTGTACAAGTTTTCTTTTTTGTTTCCACAAAATGTCAAATATTGTATGTAGTAACAATACGATTCAGCAAAATATAAAATATGAATACTAAAACATATAAAACAACGTACCAATAACACATAATTATATAATTTACCAAAACACATAACGTTAATATATAAAATAGCATCCAAATATTACACAAAAGTTGTTTATCACATTGTTTTAATCGCTTTCGCTTTCGGTTTCATCTTCATTTCCGGCGCCACCTCCTTCACTATCACTTGTTTGTCACCTTTCATCATTGTCTTGGTTGTTTGGAGATTGAACCCGTATAAATTGTAGTTGTGTTTGATCAACTTGAAATTGAAACGGTTGGAACGGTTGTGGAATGTTATTTTGTGTAAAAATTGATTGCATGTGCTGCTTAAACTGTTGACTTAATTGTTGAGTCAACTGCCGAGTCAATTGTTGGGTAAACTGTTGGGTAAATTGTTGAGTCATTTGGTTGAAGTTTTGGGTTAATGTTGAAGCGTCCGGTGCGTGGTAAGCTGGGATATTCTTGAGTTTTCTACCAACTTCCCGTGTGTGGCAATGCCTTTCTCCAAGCGCACGTTTAAGACATTTAACCTGATCATCAACCTTTGACTCATCACCATTAGCTTTGTGTAGCATGGTGTTGTACTCAGCTTGGATTTTTTTCCTACATTAAACAAAACAACAAACGTATATTAGTTTTTAACGTATATTAGTTTTTATATCTAAAGTTCGACAGCATAACTGCTATAAAATGAATAACCAACTTGTTTACCTATAAATAATACCAATAACAATTCTCATATTTCAATATATGCAATGATTTCCAATAGCAAAACAGACATTCTACACTAAATTGCATATCAATATGTTACACAATATAAAAACATACTATAAACATATTTCTAGAAATATTACTTACCCAATCAGCTTGTGCACGATTATTCACCCAACCATGACCTTCCTTGAAGTGACTTTTTCTCCACCCTTCTATGTGGCTACTCTTTCCGTTTGCTTGGACCTATAAATTAACAACAAGATTTAATATAATTTCATAGAATTATTAATAACTCCTCAAATACTTAAAAAATTCATACTTCTTTATGTCGTTTTTGTGCATATGATTCAGTCCCATGAGAACTTGTATACAGTTGTTGTTCTCTATTGCCTTTGTTTTTTTGAACGGATCATGTACTTCTCTATGGTAAATAATCTATCAAAG
Source organism: Cichorium intybus (assembly GCA_023525715.1). Lineage (NCBI taxonomy): Eukaryota > Viridiplantae > Streptophyta > Magnoliopsida > Asterales > Asteraceae > Cichorium > Cichorium intybus. Next base: position 122,056,571 of record CM042012.1, read on the forward strand.
ACCTTCCCCCACGCCTGGGGAGTCTGTGTAGACGGGGGATGCGCCCGTGCCCTCTCAATATCTGTGTAACCTCCATGGTTATCAAAATGTTCTTTCAAGTCGTGTTTTCGTCGCTTGTAGCTGTTGGCACAATCGGTCTCTATTCCAAGTACAAGTCCATTCCAGTGTGGTGTGTTCCTCCAACAAGCAAGATCAAAATAATTCTGCAAAACAAAGGATTAGAAGACATTTAGAAATTATAAAATTGAAAGAAAAATAAAACATTATATCGTATACTTACATGAAGTGTCAGATAAATGTCTCTCTTGTATTTGTCAGGAACATTGTTCCAACTGTGATAGTGCATTGGAACTCTTCTACCAACCTTATTTGATATCAATCGATAAACATCTGGCAGTTATCTCCAATCACAATGAACTTTTGTCCATTGTCATCTAACAAAAGAGGTAATGGCTTCTCATTGGTTTTTTGGAACTCCTAAAGAAGATTTAAGTCTTTTCCCTTTCCACGAGTCTTCTTTTTAGGTTTAGCTACATGATACATGTAATTGAATAGCTTCTTCAGGTAAATGTAGAATTAGATGGACCATTATGTCAAAAAATACAGGTGGATATATCAACTCCAAATTACATAGTATCTTTATGGCCTCATTATGTGCATCTTACATGTCTTTCACATACGCTGACCGTGCACAAATTTTTTTTAAAATGTACAAAGGTCAATGACAATAGTTGAAACATTTGCAAGCAGGCCAGCTCGGACCCCTATTGGTAGCAATTGTTGCATGAGTACGTGATGATCATGAGACTTTAAACCCATGACATTTGAATAATTAGAAGGCACCTTATTCTTAAAGTTCGATCTAAAGCAATCGGGCAGTCTCACCTCTTTAATGAACTAACAGAAACGTGCACGATCGGTTGGTTTGAAATAGTAAGGAGGATGTGGTTGATGTGTCTTGTTTTTTTCTGTTGCATCCATAGATCTTCGTGAATACCCAAATTTTCCAAATCTTTTCTTGCTTTGTGAGTGTCTTTTAATTTGTCGTTCATCACCAACGTACCTAATAAGATCTCAGATACGTTCTTCTCTATGTACATGACATCCATATTGTGTTTTAGTTCAAGAGAAGACCAATGCTGAAGCTCGTAGAAGATACTGTGTTTTCTCCAATTGTACAATAATTCAGTACGCTTCCTTTTCGGTTTCTTACCCCTAAACTTAGGATGTTTCCCTAGAAGACGGACCGAGACGCACTTCAACTACTTTAATATTGATGCGTTACTAAATCTTCTGGGAGGCCTTCTTGACTCTTTTTGGCCATTAAAAAACAGACTATCCCTCCATTTATGGTTGCTACGTAAGAATCGTCTCTTACCAACATAAGCTATCTTATTGGTTATTTGGATCGATGGTGTGTCCTTGTTGCAAGTGGAACATGCCTTATAACATTGACCACTCCATCCAGACAAACTACTACGAGCTGGATAATCGTTGACTGTCCATAGCAATGTTGCACGCATCGTGAATAGAGTGCTAGTTGATGATCTCTCATCTGGACTCCTTCGGTCCACAAAGTTTTCAACTCGTCCACTAGAGGCCTCAAAACACATCAATGTATTTCGTTGGTGATTTAGGGCCAAGGATTAACAGTGTCAGCATGAAAGAAGACTCTTTCATACATAACCACGTTGGTGTGTTATACATTGTCAATACTACTGGCCACATACTGTAAGGCTGAGTCATGTTACTAAATGGATTAAAGCAATCGACAGCCAAACCCAAGCAGACATTCCTAGGTTCTTTGGCAAACTCATGATATCTCTTGTCAAATTATTGCCATGCCTTTCCATCAACCGGGTGACGCATCATACCATCATCTGAACTCCCAGTGTTATGCCAAGTCATATCTTTTGCAGTGAATCTGGAACTATACCTTCGATGAAGCCTGGAAGTCAAAGGAAAGTAACGTAAAACCTTTTGTGGCACTTTCTTCCCTTTTGTGATTTTGTCAACCCATCCACTCTCTTTATAGACGGGACAATTCTGTAATGAGGCATTCTCCTTCCAATACAGAGCACAAGCATGGATAGATTGATATCCTAATCCAATCTTTCTTAGCTTCTTCTTAGCTTCATAGTGGGAAACTGGAATCTTATTTTCTTTCTGGAACACAACTCTAAGAAACTCTAAAAGTTGGTCAAATGAACTGTCTGTCCATTTGTTGATAACTTTAATGTGCATCATTTTTGCTAGAAAGTTTAGAGAAGACATCTAGGTACAGCTAGGGTATAACTCCGTATTGAGCTCTTCAAACAATGCATCAAATTCCGGGTCCACACCATTCCCTCTTCATTTCTATTTTCTTCAAATGTATCTTGCTCTGCTATAGCATCATCTATTATGTCAAACATCTCATACGTTGTTGTCGTATGTCTTCTTGAAGCCTAAAGTGTGTCTAAATCGGAAGCGGGATATTTCTCACCGTGATAAGTCCATATCTTATACGTCTGTTGAAAGCCACGATCATGTATATGGGCGTAAATCGTAGACACAACGTCCGGGTACGAATTCACACAATCTCTACATGGGAAACAAGCTTTCCCTTCTTCGTCTACATGGTTTTTGGAAATCTCTATGAAGTTCTTAAGACCTTCCAAGAACTCTGGAGACCGCCGATTTCACACTTTAATCCAGCTCTTATCAATTGTCATTACTGTTTCATTATTAAGACTTAGATCGTATGCATGCTAATTAGTTTGTGTTTAGTTATAACAAGCTAGACTTTTTTAGGATTTGTGTAAGTTGAGGCTGATTGGATTAATACACCGTATGAACCCACTACTTGTTTTTCTAAAGGTAGCCACATAACCCACTTTTTAAATACTTTGTCTCATATGTGAATGAATATTATCAGATTGAGTATTTAAGAAAAAATCGACAACATTTCCCCTTAACTCCCCAAGTATGCGTTTGAAACAAAAACTCCTAGGAGTAAAGAGAAATGTGTATCGATTTTTCCTTAAATAATCAATATGTAATATTCATTCACATCCTAAATGAAACAAAATATTTAAAAAGCAGTCTCAAAACGGGGACTGCCCGAAATGAATTTCTAAATTCATTTCTGGCAGGTATACAACTAAGGTTAATGCAATGCATGTTTAGAACGATATTCCACCTAAAGGTTATACATATTTATGTTTTTATTTTTTGAATGGTATTTTATTTTATTTTATATATATATATATATATATATATATATATATATATATATATATATATATATATATATATATATATATATATATATATATATATATATATATATCAAGGTCGTAAATTATAAATGAATTAATTTAAATATATATATATATATATATATATAAATATAAAAATATGCAAAGTTTGATTCATTTTATTTCGAGATACACATCAAAGATTATACATTTGTTATTTTTATTCTTTAATATTGATTATTTTCAGTTTTTTAAGTTATTTGAGAGTGTTTGTGTAGTCATTTAAAAATAAAAAAAATTAAATAAAAATTAAAAAAAATAAAAAGTGAAAAAATGACCGTTGAGACCAATTAATAGGCCACCAAAGCTGATATTTGACCGATTTTTGCAGCAAACCATCAAGCTGACCGATTAGGCTTAATCGTAATCGGTTGAAGACCGCCAAGCGACTAATCGCCGATTAATCGACCATCAAGGCCGTTTTCTGCGACACTGATATATATATATATATATATATATATATATATATATATATATATATATATATATATATATATATATATATATATATATATATATATATATATATTCGCATAAACTAGAATTGACTTGCACCCCCATTCTAATCAAGTTTTCTTTGACCGGAATTCTATTTCTATAAATTCTCCAAATGCAAATATTTATTCGTTTAGGAATCCATTTGCACCATCTATTTTTCCCAGCCATCGAATGGGTCGAGTTTTCCAGTTCAGTCTTCATCCAAGCCACAGTAAAATTGTCCTTTGGCCCTCCTTTGCACACCCATCTATCCTCCTTTTCCACCAATTTAACCCCAGCAATTTTTTGGTGAACTCTTTCCATTTCTTCCTTTGTTCTACGTTCCCTACTTTCCTCTCTCCAGATCCACTTCCCCCTTTCCCTTCTACATTTCTCCTCCACAGTAATATTTTTGTTTGTTTCTAAATTAAAAGCTCTTTGACATTCCTCTTTTAATATTCCTTCTCCTATCCACCAATCATTCCAAAAGCTAGTTTTTTTTACCATCACCCTCTTCAATTTTAATCCTCTGTCTAGGGTCTACATTGTTCTCTTTTAATTCATGAAGCACTTTGATAATTCCTTTCCAAGTTGGAGCCCAACAAGCATTGAAGAGATCACGGATGGGCTTGAAGCCCAAGGAAAAAATAAGCTGGAAAAACAAGGGTTGTTTCTTGTTGGAGTAGCGGTTTTTCACTTGTTATGGAATGCTAGAAATGAGAATGTGCTAAAAAAAATCTTTCGGAGGAGGACGTTTTTGCTAGGATCCAAAGAGAGGTGTTCCTTTGGCTAGATAGTAGAGCTAGCAAAATTGTTGTAGATAGGAGTTTGTGGTTCTCGAACCCTAGTTTAGCTATGCACTTGTTGTAATTTTTTTTTGTGTGCTCCCTAGCGCCTTGCTAGGTGAGCCTGTCGTTTATTCTAGTTGCCTTTCAATATATATATATATATATATATATATATATATATATATATATATATATATATATATATATATATATATATATATGTATATGTATATGTATATGTATATGTATATGTATATGTATATGTATATGTGTGTGTGTATATATATATATATATATATATATATATATATATATATATATATATATATATATATATATATATATATATATATATATATATACATATACTAGTTGTGAGACCCGTGTATTACACGGGTTGATACAAAAAATATTAATTAAGAAGAATATCTAAACATTAATAATTTTACATAAGATATTTGTTTGTGTATCGTGACATCTAGCTTTTAATTTTTACTATTACTACTTTGTATTTTGATAAATATAATTGATTATGAGAATGTCACCGGTACTAAAATCAAATTCAATATTATGATTGGAATCGTTCTTCAAAATATTATGACGTCAATTGTCTCTCTATTGTCTCCCAAATCATTCTACACATTAAAAAATAATATAATATTAAAAACAATTAATTTTGAAATTGAACGATAACAATTAATTTTGAAATTTAATGATAAATAAATCGATCATTAAGGAGTTAGAAACGTTTCAAACCATTTAGTTTTTTTTAAGAAATTTAAAATTATGAGAAAATGACATGTGGAAATTCAATGAGGAGATGACATATGGCTTTGAGTTACTTATTTATTAGGATAATATATATATATATATATATATATATATATATATATATATATATATATATATATATATATATATATATATATATATATATATATATATATGTGTGTGTGTGTGCGAAAAACGCAGCAACTCAGCAAACTTCAAGGGCTAATTTGAAATTTTGATAGATATGAGAATTCTTTACAATCTAGTCCTAATCAGCAAACTTCAGGGGCTAAATTGAAACTTATGCAAATTTCAAAAAAAGGTTACATAAAGGTCCTAAAAATCGTTTAAAACCTAATTTCTACATGATTTTTATGCAGATTTCACAAAATGTTACATAATGTTGCATATAAGCAAGTAATCAACACATAAACACAAGATTTGTAGCTAATTTCTCTTGCCAGTTTTAAAAAAATTTACATAAAAGGTCCTAAAATTCGTTTTAACACCTCTTACGGGAACACATTACTCCCTAATTGAGTTATAAGCAAGTAATCATCACATAAACTATATACGAACAAATATGCAGCTTGGTAAAATCAGAAATCGGGAATTACTAACTAAATGGGTTGATTTTCTACAAACTGAAAAACCAATGACCACCCAAGCCTTCAACCCCCAGAATCCGGCCACCACTCAAGCTAGAGAAGAAGATGTGAACTGTTACTTTAAGATCCCACAAAAATCACAGTTTTTTTTTTGGAACCGACAATTTTAACACCTTGAGGGTACTCAACATTGCAACCCACGGCGGTTGGCAATTACCTATGGCGCAAAGCCTTTCCCCTCCACCTATTTTTCGCCGACCAGGGAAAATCCCCCACATGGGGTTAGTTGGAGTCGAACTCCAGACCTTCCACCACATGGGTATATAACCCGGTTGCATCAACCCAGCTAGGCTAGGCTTCACTTGCAAACACAATTAATATCATCATTTGCCACCGGTGGAATATAGATACCGAGAGAAGAAAAGCAAGAGAAAGAAATAGAGTAAAGGAGATACCGAGAGAAGAGAAGAGAAGAGAAGAGAAGCACAGGACCTTCCCCCACAGCCACCGGAGCAATCCACAGCCACCGGAAAACGTCTGGAAACCGCCGGAGCTACCCACAGTCTACCAACATGAAAAATTACACAATTAAATCATGCATTATGGTTCATAGACGGTTTGAGGACCAATTTCGTACCTTTCTAGGCCGGAAAATGCACTTCTCGATGGTTAAATCTTCCGGTCACTGGAAATCGCCGCAGCCGTAGAAGAGAGAAATCATCCAGTGGAGAAATGAAGCAGAAAAGGTTACACGACAGTTTTAGGGCTCAGGGAAGGCTATAGGAACGACATGTCATCGCTATAGCCGAACCCAATACGCCGTCATTCTCTTTAATGAATGAAATACACTTAAAAATAAATAAATATATATTTTTAATCTGTTGTAACGTAAAGTCGTCCCTATAGGTAATTAGAAAACCGCCAAATGATTTTCCTTTTCCGCCTCACCCTATTGCGACGACATATCGTCGCTATACCGCTAAAACGCCGACTTTGACTCTAGACCCTATAGAAACGACATGTTGTCGCTATATGGTTCTCTATTGCGACGACAAAAGTCATCCCTATAGGGTTCGAACCCTATAGATTCAAATTCTAGTAATGCAAAAAAGAATTCTCTTACAAACAATAATACCAATAATCCACAATATGTTGTCATCGAAATTCAATTACGTCTTTTTGATGGTTGATTAATTATGAGTTGATTGGATCTCCACATATATTATCATAATAATTTTAGTAATATATATTTTTTTGTAGAATTGAGTTTCACCAAGATTTGAAACTCTCTCTCTCTCCTTCTCCCACATTAAATGAAATTATTTATCTTTTGAAAAATTTTAAAATATTAGTTTATTAATAATTAAAGTTAAAGATAAGGAGGTTTTAATGTATACTAGAGCATTAATAATAATAAATTTTAACATTTTTGTTTTCTTATCTGAGAAAATATATAGCCCGAAATAATAAAAATCAATACAAATGTAATACATTAAAAAATGACTTATGTATATTTTTTAGTTGTATATCGATATGTATATCATATTTTAAAGCTTGCATTTAACGAAACTTTGGTTATCTTTTTCCAAAACAATAGATCTCTGAATATACATAAAAAAATCAACACCATCCTTTCATTTATACATTACGAAAGACAATATTCTGAATGTTTGTGTTTAAACTCTAGAGTTTTATATCATTATCTATATCGTCTTTTGGAGCATATAGAATCAGTGCTGTAAACTCGGCTAACTTGATGGAGCCATCAGGTTTATGCTGATGTGTTTTTTTGAAAATCGGTCAAAAAATTCGGAATTGGTCAAATTCTGCGAAACTCGGTCCAACTTGGAGCAACAAGGTACAACTCGGTCAACTCGGTCAAACTCAACCAACTTGATCAAACTCGAAAATTATCAATAAAACTAAAAAATTTGACTTTTTTTAAATAAATAATAATGATTGTTAAGTAATAATCTTAACATGTATAATGTAATTAGTTATTTATTAAACATTATGTTGTTAAGTTTTAGTTTTTTCAATATAATTCAAATTTAATGTATTATCATTGTATTTAGTATATTTAGTGTGTATAAACATTTAATGTATACATATTTCTGAGTTTCTTAAATGTGTATGTATCTTTCTTAAATGTATGTGTATTTCTGATATTTTTGTATTTCCGTCTAATAGTATCATTTAGCCGACTATTCGTTACTTATTAGTCTACCGACTTAGGACCGTCTAGTCATTTACAACACCACATAGAATAACAAACTTTGGCATTCTTAGTTTTAGTTTTTCAAATAATATAACCTTAGAAAATAAAAAGATCAACACAATGCATGCATGCACGAGTTTTTTTTTTTTTTTTTCATATATTAGATTTTTTTCTGTTACATACGAATGTATATCAATATTTGTAATTTTTGTGCTCCAAATAATGTTTTATATATCGATGTAAAAAATTATTTCCTTCTTACAAGAATTATCGTTTTTATTTGATATTTTACATATATATATATATATATATATATATATATATATATATATATATATATATATATATATATATATATATATATATATATATATATATATATATATATATATATATATATATATATATATATATATATATATATATATATATATATATATATATATATGTAAAAGATCAAATAAAAACGATAATTCTTGTAAAAAGGAAAGAATTATCGTTTATATATATATATATATATATATATATATGAATGAGTTCAATTGAGGACTACTAAAATGTTATGAACCGTGATAATCGATATTCACACATTAATAATCATATTTTTTTCGTTTTTTTACACTTGTTTATTATGTGAAAATACAACCTTAATAAATTTCTTTATTTTTTTAATACGTGTTATAATATTCACAATATAATAAAATTTCTAGTTATTAAACTGTGAATACTATAATGTAATTTTTTTTCTTTAAAACACATCAATATTTATATTTAATAGCAAAGCAATAATAATTATATATTATTATGTATTTGGTAATTTTATTTTGATAAAAAAACAAGTGTTAAAAATAAAAAATTACAAATTTATTAAATTGTGAATTAGTGGTTGTCACGGTTTTCAAGCTTTTAGTGATTTCCATTTGAACCCTTATATATATATATATATATATATATATATATATATATATATATATATATATATATATATATATATATATATATATATATATATATATATATATATATATATATATATATATATAAGGTTACACAATTATTCATTTGTCATGTTTAATCACTAATGTTTTTTTTAAGCAAAACAATATTGAACTTAAGTTTTTGTACATACCAAGTCCCGTTGACCGGCTACTCCAGGTTAACATGTCATAATGTGTTTTGATAGGGTAGCATTACTCTCGATTCATATACATTTAGGGTCTGTTTGGTAAGACGGAATGGAATCATGAAAAAATGTAATGAACGAGGTAATGGATGAGCAAGGTAATGAAATTAATTATTACATTCCATTGTCATGTTTTGTTGGCTCGAATGAATGCAATAAGTCATTCAAACATAGTGTTTTTTATTAATATATAAAAATCTAAATAAAGTAATTTGATAAATAAGAATATAATATCATTTTATAAAATAAATTTTTATTTGTTAAAATTATATATTTAAATAAATTACATATAAACATATTTCATTTCATTCAAAATACATATTATATGCAACAAATAATTAAAAAGAATTATCTTTAATTTAAAAACATTTACAAATACCATAAAATCTTAAAATATAAATATGATAAAAAAATATTTAATTTTTTAAAAAAATTATTTAAATGAAGTTTTGAAATTTTTTAAAAAAATTAATATTTATTGAGTATTATAAGAAAAATGTATTTTAATTATATTATATATCATTCCATTCAATGAGGAAATAAAAAAGAAACACTCATCTCCCATGGAATGAAAATCAGGCAAAGAGAAGGAATCTCATTTAATAAAGAATGATCCATTCCATTCATTTGAGTAATCAAACATGAGTTTTTTCATTCCTTCTTCGATTACTGTATACCAAACGTTACTTTAGTCACTAATAAAACTTTTCTTTATAATCCGTTTATTTTGGGTATATGTTTTTCTATGATATTTATACGTTCTTTACACATGTATTTATATATGTTTTTTATGTATGTTTTTATATACGTATTTTATATAGCTTTTTATACTTTTTATATACTTTTTCTATATATGTTTTTAATTAATACACTTTTTTTATATATTTATATAAGCTTTTTCTATACGCATTTTATACATTTTTATGTATGTTTTTAATATGATTTTATACATTCTTTATACATGTATTTATATATGTTTCTATATATGTTTTTATATATCTATTTATATGTTTTTATACTCATTTTTAGATATGTACGCTTTTTATATATCTATTTAATAAATATTTACCTTCTTTATACGTGTACTTATTTATGTTTTTATATCTATTTATATGTTTTTATACACATTTTTTATGTTTATTGAAACATGCAAGGTATTTTTTTTATTATTAAATGTAAACATACATATCATTTTTATTGATTTATGTAGATATTACATATATTCGTAAGTTCGTTATAGTTATATGGTTAAATCTTACATAAAAGTGTAGGAAAAAAAAGTATTAATGCTTAGAATAATATACTGCATGAATTTGTAAAGTGGTAAATGTATCCGCACATATTAATAGAAAATATATATAAAAATTATATAAAAAAGGTATCTAAAAACGTATATAAAAATATATAAAAACATAAATATGCATACAATACCTATATAAAAAGTGTATATAAAAATATATAGAAAAAATGTATTAAAAACATATATATATATATATATATATATATATATATATATATATATATATATATATATATATATATATATATATATATATATATAAACATATCTAAAACATACATAAAAAACGTGTAAATTGTAAAAATACATATATAAAATATATATATATATAAACATATATAAAAATGTATAAAAACACACATATAAGGAACATAAAAGATATATAAAAACGTATACCCAAAATAAACGAATTCTAAAGAAATTTTTTATTAGGGATTAAATGCGTACAAATCAAGAACAATGTTACCCTATTAAAATACGTTATGAGAAGTTAACATGAAGTAGCAAGTCAAAAGGACTTGATGTGCACAAAAATAAAAGTTCAATGGTGTATTTTGTATAAAAACATTAATGGCTAAACGTTTACAAATGAAAAACTATGTTACCATATTAAGTCATTTTACACACACACACACACACACACACACACACACACACACATATATATATATATATATATATATATATATATATATATATATATATATATATATATATATATATATATATATATATATATATATATATATATATATATATATATATATATATATATATATATATATATATATATATTAATGCGACGTCGGATCTGGCATCGGGTGGATCTGGATCGGAGGTCTTGATGTTGGTGTCGTTAGCTATTTCCCAACTTGGATCCTAGTCACAATCAAGAAGATAATCGTTAGAACCGCCCCAGGGCGTGTGCCCCAGGAGCAGGCTCCGACGATCAAGTCAGTTCGATATGCGAGATAAGATGGTTTCTCCTCGCCGGAGAGAACCATCGTGGTGTAGGCGTGTAGAGGGTGGTGGAGAGTAGAGGTTGATGACTTAGGGAACTAGGGTTCCCTTCTTGTTCTATTTATAGGGGCCAATTAGGTCAGGCCTTGGGCCAGCCCAATGGCCCAGCTAGCAGTGCTGTCAAGCAAAGCTGCCAAGCTGTTGGCTGGCTGGCGGGCTGTCACGCCGTGCTACCGAGCAGGGCTGGCAGCCACGCCGTGCTGTCAAGTAGTGCCGTCTAGCGGCCGTCAAGTCGCGCTATCATGCTATTCGGGTGAGCCGATAGACCTAATATCATCAAGTCCCCCCAGTCCGATGTGATTGGTTTGCTGACAATCGCATTGGACTAGATACAGCTATATAAGTCATACACTATCAAGTCCCTAGTCCGATGTGATTGGTTTGCTGACAATCGCATTGGACTAGATATAACAGACGTGTGCCGAACATATAAGAGGAACAACCAAACCTCGCCTACGGGAATCTTAGTATGTTAGCAGATCCTGCAGTAGAGTTGGATCTATGCGAAGTGAGGTTGGCTTGGTAATCTCTTCTTACGCTATGAGATTGTGATCTAGTCAATTTGGTACAACATAGTTCTTGCCATGATTACGCAGCGAAGTTGCTGTGGCGATCGTGGAGCGAAGCCGTTACATGATAATGTAATAAGACGGCTGTGTGATAATGCAGCAAAGTTGTTGATGTAATTACGCAGAAAAGCTGTCGTAACGTCCCCGTCGTACCGGGTGGAACGCCACCAATAAACGTCTTCATAGTGCTTTACACAAGCTATACCATACCGATTTCCCCCCAGTCTGGTGTGGGTAGCTGATAGGTAGCCATATCAGACTATAGTAGGAAAAAGATGTCGTTACGAATATGCATGTCGACGTTACCGTCAAGATTTTGTGCAGCGGGACTGATGATAAGATAATGAGCAGCATGGTTACTATCCAGAAAATGTTCAGCAGGGCTGCTAATAGATAATGAGCAGCAGGGCTGCTAATAGATAATGTGCAGCAGGGCTGCTAATAGATAATGAGCAGCAGGGCTGCTAATAGATAATGTGCAGCAGGGCTGCTAATAGATAATGAGCAGCAAGGCTGCTAATAGATAATGAGCAGCAGGGCTGCTAATAGATAATGTGCAGCAGGGCTGCTAATAGATAATGTACCACATGGTTGCTGACCAGAGAAGGTGTAGCAGAGCTGCCGGGACGATTGTCCTTGTTGTGGTAAGACGTAAAATGAGAAAATGCTAATTGATTGTCGAAGTAAAGAGAGAAAACGTGTAAATTGCCTTTATCGATAATTCTAGAAGAACGCATCGAATATATGGTGCTAAGCATGGCTTAGGCTTGTGATGCGTGATTAATGATGAGTAGTAGCTAGGTTTATTCCATCCGGCAATCACTTGTGGTTGAATCAAGCTTAATAGTCGACTATTTAAGGCGAAGGTGATGAGCCTTCTAAACCTTATATGAATTGGTCTTAGAAGCCAGCGAGTCAAGGCAAATGTTATGAACCTTCTTGACCTTGTATTAAATCGGGCTTTGTTAGGTGCTCGGACCTTATTAGGTACTCGGACCTTTTTGTGGCTCTCGGGCCTTGTTAGGTAGCACTCGGGCCATGTTAGGTACTCGGACCTTTGCGTGGCACTCGGGCCGTGTTAGGTACTCGGACCTTTGCGTGGCACTCGGGCCGTGTTAGGTACTCGGACCTTTGCGTGGCACTCGGGCCGTGTTAGGTACTCGGACCTTTGCGTGGCACTCGGGCCATGTTAGGTACTCGGACCTTTGTGTGGCTCTCGGGCCTCGTTAAAATCGGGAATAGTAGCCAGTGATTTATGTGCCTGTCTCGGGTGATCAGTCCGAGCAAAGATATATATAATGGAACTGGTGCCTAGGTGGCTAGCTATATCGACGTGTACATAATACAAATTGTAACACAAAGAGTTTCGTCTACTATGTGTTAGCAACATTATTATTAATGTAATGGTAGCATTATGTGTCGAGGTTGCAATAAGGCCGCTCGTGAGAGCTTGGCGGCAGAGCTGTTGGTGAGAGTTGGGCAGCGGTGCTGCTGGCAAGGGCAGCGCGACAGTGCTGCTGGCAAGAGCTGGGCAGCGGTATTGCTGGCAAGAGCTGAGCAGCAGGGATGCTATTTGATTCTTCCCTCCTTAGTAATGAGTCAAATTTTAGGAATACGCTATCACGTATAATCTTAGCACGTCTTGTATGTTTCCACCGAGAAATACTTCTCCAATATAAATGTGCTATGTCAGCCCTTCTGCTCCCCCCGTTTTTGGAAAAATGATGACACGCTTGTCATGCGGTAAAGGGAATCGAGTTTTGCGATGCGAACGAATTTCCCTTGTTTATGTATTGGTTGTGCTCGTACATTTGTGTCTCATTCGTTTGTACATGTCATTGCAAAATAATAAAGGTAAGTATCACGTGTTGTTACATGTGTATATTGTAATCAAATATATATGTAAATTAGATGTATGCACATTCGAAGATTGCCAACGATAACCGGTCAATACTTTTAGATATGATTCATCAAAGTAAGGAAAATATAAAAGTTTAACGCCGTTTTGTATCAAATTTATAAGGGTTTGCCTCCTTGTTTCAGGTATCAACTTGTTTGTTGTGTTGAAATGAGAGTGATCTCTTATTGCAGGGTTGTGCCTGAGTTGCCTCATGCGTGTTTATGCCTCGTTCATTTGTACATATCAAAACAAGCAACATAGAAGTAAGTTTTCAAGGTTTGTACTATATACAAAGAATAATAAATGAATTATAGATGTCAAAGTAACTTTGTATGTAATCGTTATCCTTGTGTGTTGTCATGGGTCAGCCAAACCAAAGTTCAGTCATGAGATTAAATTGCTAAAATACGCATGATTTTCCATCGGTCGACTATGTATGGTGTTTACCTCCCCCCTCTTTTGTAAAACAAAATAATTCATATTTGCTATATTATTGAGCATTAAATGATTGTGCGCTCCTTTTATGTTAAATAGCATTTGCGATATTATTGGAAATTACACGGGCTATTTAGTTGAAATTGTTTTTTACGCTTATATTAAAAATGCCAGACAGTTCCATCTTTTGTGCATGTAGGAATGGTGCATTGCATAGTAATAGAATATCACGTGATCATTTTGGGAAAGTTTGGAGGGTCCTCTCTGATGTATGTACGAGTGTTTAGCAAAGCACAGATCATTATAGAGTATGGGAATTTGTATGTACCTCCTGCTTCATGTGTTGTACCGTGCCATTTACTAAATGTCACGTGGAGCTGACCTGGGTAATCCTTCTTGTCGGTATTTTATGGTGATCTTCGGTTTGTTTTATTAGTTAGTGGGTAACTTTTTGGGTAATGAAAGTGAATTTTGCTGGCGAATCACCGAGGGAAAGCTTCTTCTAATTTTGTGTGTGATGTTGACTTGAATACGAGGATGATGATCCAAATTAAGAACTCTTGTGAAGGTTTGAAAGAGATTGTATTTCAAGTCAAGCGACATTGACAGAAAAACTTGTTTGCGGACAGGCAATAGTGTCGAGGTTATCATTATTTTGTGCGGACCTCGACACATCGGGCTTGGATGGGTTAGACGTGTCATAGTTATATACGGCTGTGAGCACTACTGGTTTATTGTTCTGTCAATTGCAAAAGTGTAGTTATCATCCAAACAAGAGCCCTCAAAGCTTATGAGTAACTGATATCTTTTGTGTGTATCACTGATAGGTATGTTACACCCCTTCCTTTTCTATTCAAGATACTCTCAAGATCAGCATGAATTTTCGAATTCATACTGGACATAGTGGCTCTTAGGATCTGAACTTGCAAACGAAAATTTTGAAACAATATTTGAAATGCCCTTTTCAATAAATTAGGATAAAGATGACAGATGGGATTTAAACCGCCAAGAAACTGGAATCTACTGTATCTCGAAACGCTTCACAGATGACTGACGACAGTCTTTTGGTTCTCTTATTGGTTTTAATGTAGGCTGAAGTCTTGACGTCTCAAGAGGTGACGTTTCTATCAGACCTTTCATTGAACAGGTTATGTGTGTGTTCCGTTGCCGTCTCTTGTAGTGAAGTGCTTGCTAAACGATCGATGGAGAACCATGGGTGTGAGCGGATGTATGGCAGGAAACGCAATCCAGTTATCAGATGCATTATCTTACAGTCCTGGTAATTGCTCCTTGTCTCAATGATGCACGATTAGATATGAGAAGAACATATCATAAGGAGAGGCTCATAGGCAATACAGGAGCAGAGGTTTCTTAAAGTTTTTAGGATTTGCTCTAAACCCCACTAAATTCCATTTGAGTTTTTAAGGACAGATAGAGATGACTGCATCTGATACTTAGGGAGAACTAGGGTTGTTGTTTGGAGATCAGTAGAAAACTGTTCGTTTTGGAATTCTGTCAAACATTTTCAAGCAATACGGTAACATAAATTCTTCAAAATGCTTCAATTTTTGCATAAGACCCGTCTTAATTCTGCTCAAATTCTTAATAACAGATAGCAGAATTTAAACAATCAAATGAACCAAAATTTATTGGTATTAGCCCAGGTAGATATAGAGGGTGGGTTGGGGGTTGTGTGACTAACGAGTGATGAAAATGAAGAAGTTGTGGGTCCGGTCAACATATTTTTTTCAAAAAACATATAAGATAATGCTGGTAAGAGATTTGTCGGAAGGAAGTAGGCCATTGAGATGGTTTTAGAGAGTCAACTGATAGGGGAACTGCACCAAAAACTGGTTTAGGCATAAGGTCGAGCACTTAGGGTGCGTCAAAATTTTGTTCTAACTAATTAGGGGTTTGCCCCAAAGACGTGCTAGGAATATGAAATCAAACCAGTTGTGTACAGGGGACCAACGAATTGATGGAAAACATAGGAGAAAAATACCCCACGTGTGTACCTTGCCAACCCGTGTTGAAATACAAGAGTTGGATCGAGATTCAAAAATGCGGAATAATAAAAATAAACAAGATCAAGACCAGACGATATGAAGAACTGATGTCAAATGATTAACAATGCAACTCAAGAACAATTCAATGAGAACTATTCTGTATGAGCGCCGTAAAGAGATTACAAAAGTTAACCCTAACAGGGTTACGAATAAGCTATATAAACAAAAACTAAGTATGGAAGGACAGACCCATTCCATAACCGATAGCAAAATTATAGGCTACAATTCGGGCAACAAATCCGATCAGCATATTTGACTCAATCTTAATTAATGACTCAACAATCTCCCCCTTTGAGTCAAAAATGGGATTTGTCATCATTCTTCAAGTTTTACTTCACTTGTTTGTCTGTCAAACACCTTCGGAATGATTGCCAGGATCCTTTTTCGGAATTCAATGTACCACCTCAACATGTCATTGACGCAGGTTTTATCTTCAGTGGTGTTGGAAGGCAGTTTATTGATGATGTGAAGAATATGTTCCAACACTGGAGTCCTGTAAAGATGTTTGTCCAAAAGAAAGAATATTCTTTTAACATTCTCGAGGCCTTCCTTTGAATTATATGCCACACTCCAGTTTGAGTTGGCAATTTTTCCGATTTTACGCTTGCTCAGATTTTTGGGAGGAGGACGTCTCACAGTTAAAGGAGCTTTATCCAGAACACCAGCAACTTCAACATCGAGCTTGGCCACTTCAAGAATGTAGTATCCAATCATCTTTTTGATATGATCAAAAAGAGGTTGATACTTTTGTTCTCTTGACAGGATATTGAACAAGGATATCCAGTCGAATGGATTCAGAAATGGAAGATCAGCAAGAGAGAATTCCATCTTTTCTTTATCATCTCCTCTCAAAGCCAAGAACCTTGCGTTCTTGAATGGAACAATAACCTCAGGAAGACGTGGAGTTAGCTGCACAATCTTCTTCAAACTCCACGTCAAATGTTGAGGACGCGCATTCTTCAAATAAAAAGTGAATAACAAATCATTCACTTCCGAACTAGAAAGACGGGTGTCTTTAAGTTCCTCAAACCCTCGGAACAGGAGAGCTTTTGCAGTCATCGGAAAGTCAAACTGCGAGTTTACATCATTGCTTGTGTTGTACGAGGCTATTGGTTGAAGCCAGTTCTCCACAGGCTCAGTAATTGCTTCCATTGTCATTCTTTTATAGTGCCATGGAGGAAACAAAGACATTTGAGTTTGGAGAAGTAACTCAGCCTCTCTTTTGGCAGCTTCCTCAGCGTCAAGTTTCCGAGTAAGGTTGAGAATTTCATCAACTTCCGTTTCCCTGACCGATTTGGTGGCGTTCTGATCAGATTCATCATCTTCCACTATTTTCTTGCCTTTGTCTTTAGATGGACCAGCGTCTCCTTCAGCATTTTTATTTGATTCAATCGGAGTGTCTTTCTTTGGAGACTCCTGATTAGATAAACTTTCTTCATTTATTTCGTCTCCCCCTTGTTTTGGAGAGGCAACACCTTCCGAAACACCCTTCAAAGCGGCAAGAAGATTGAAGACAGGATGAAGCTTGAGGGTCAGATGTCTGCGCACCTGAGGATTGAGAATCGGATCAGTGTCTTCAACAAGCCTATGAAGAAAGGAGTCAATTTCCGATACACCACTTCGAATAGCTTTGGTCTGTGACACAGCCGAGGTGAGAATGGCAGACTTGTGGCGAAGATCGGTTTTGAGGAGCTGGATTTTAGTTTCTTTGGCAGCTAATTTATCCATCAAATAATTTTCCGAGGCTAAATCTGTCCTCAGTTGATCAACCTTTATATCCATAGAAGATACCCATTCGGAATGTTGTTGCTTCAATTCCGAACGTAAGGTAGAGAGTGCCTCTTTTTCGTTCTTCAGAGAATTGCTGAAGTTGGAGATAACCTGATGCATGCTTTCAATGTTCCGAGCATGAGAGTCACGGAAATCTTGAGTGAATTTAAGAACATCTCTTTCCAGTCTGCCAATAGAGATGGCAGAGTCTTGCATACGTGCTTCAGATTTTTCTATGTGGGAGGTAAATTGACGCATGAGACTGACGTTTTCGGTGATCAAGGTATCCACCGAGTCCTTGTGAGCATCCAACTGGGATTGCCAATCGGAGACAGAAGGATGGGACTGGGATTGGAGAAGTAAATCCAGTTTAGCAGAAATTTCCGAGAGCTGTTCAGATGACATCGGAACAGAAGAGCTGGGTGTCTTCAGTTTGACATTAGATGGAGATTCAAGGTAATCAGAAAGATCATCCTGATCATCATTAACCAGTATATCTTCCTCTTCATCAACGTCGGTAGGGGGTTGTTATGAGGGGAATTAGGAAGGGAAGTATGATCTGGTGATAAAGATGGAGACTTTTGAGTGTTTGTAGGTCGGAGGGGTGATCGTTCAGGTGTAGATTGTGGACTAGAATGTGGAGTTGTTTTTGGTGTGGGGTCATGAGGCGGTGATTGGGGAGGAGGAGAAGGCTTGGGAGGTGGAACATCGTCAAGGTTGTCAGCAATCGGAACATCTCGCGGAGGAGTCGGAATTGGATTAGTATCGGAGAGTTCGTTTTCCGAATCATATGACTGGACAAACTTTCGGAGTCTTCTTGGACGTTTGGGTTGTTTTTCCGTGTCAAATGCAGCAGTCCTGCCCTTTCGTTTGACATTTTTCTTCGGATTTTCAAGTCTGTCAAAGGCGACTTGATGAGTTTGATCAACAACACGAATTCCGGATGGAGATATTTGTCGATACGCAGCAATGCAGGGCACACCATTCGGAACTCGGTCCAACATTGTGATCGGAATGGATCCGATGAAATCAAAATCCTCCGATTTTGTGGTTGCAAACTGTGTGGTGGATAGTGTCGGAATGACCGCAATGACAGAATCAGTCATAATATGGAGATTATGTTGCTCAATAGCCCTTTTTACCACAATGGTCCAAAATCGAGCACAAGAGATTTCAGAGTGTCGATTTTTGTAGTTCACGCTCTCTACAAATTGGCTCCAAAGAATGGACCCGTAATCCAGGTTGCTATCGTGATAGAGGCCATAAAATAAAGAATAGAAGAGCTTACTTGCACTGTCTGTGCCTGTCGTGCGTTCAGAGAAGCTCTTGAACAAGATTGTGAAAAGAAAGTTCCACAGAGGCGGTAGGCTCTTCTTTGTGAACTTCGAGAGTTGCGTGATATCACCCTTGTAGCCTAGTTGATAGAAAAACCGTGGAAGAGTAGAAGGCGAAAGGGATTCAGGATCGATAATGTCGGTTTGATCAGCAAACCCTAGCAATTTCCCAAATCGAGACTTGGAAATTCGTGTCTTGATTGAACCAACCTCAAACGTAACAACATCATCAGCCTTGTTGTAGAACGCGGAGGAGTATGCAGATGAGAGATACACGATTGGAACCTCCTCTGAAGCAGTTAGGGCTTTGCTAATCCTCGAGAATTTGAGACATTCAATCATTGGCTGAAGAGCTTCATTATACTTCGAAGAGTGAAGATCAATAATCATGTTCTGATTTTGTTTGATCTTCAACATTAAAGAAGAGGAAGTATTTTCATTTGCTGAGGATGATCCAGCCATTTGAGAGTTCTTGAATGTTCGTGAGAGAAAGAGGGCTTTGAAGATGAAGAGTTCTGTGCGTGAGAGATGAAGAGCGGAGAAACATAAAGAATGAGCCAAAAACCTTTTAAATATCCTTTGAGGAGATTTGGAAAAGGAAATCCCGCTTCAGCCGATTACGTTTCCCAAGAATCACGCCGTCTCATTATGAGTAACCCCCAAAAGTCGCATTGCAGGCGCGTGAATAGCGATAAAGTAGTTTTTTTTTTTTTTTTTTTTTTTTTTTTTTTTTTTTTTAATCCTTATGAAAAGTAAATCAACCAGAGGTAAAAAATGAAAAGTGAAATAATGATTTTCGTGCAAGAGTGTACCAACGAAAGAAAAGAAAAAATCAAGAAAAATCAAGAAGAAAAAAAAAATCAAGAAAGAAAAAAAACAAGATTTATTTGGTGGTCTGTGATGTCGGAATGACATAAAACTGATTGATCCCGGGCAATGATCTCTTCCTTTGGAATCAAGAGAGATTCAAAAGTGGTTTTGTGGTTTCCCGTTGAATTACGATCAATTGATTGTTAAGAATCATTGAAAGGTTTCTTTTTTTTTTTTTTTTTTTAAAATGATGGCTCAATGGGTTGGGTTGAACTGCCTCTCGGATTCCGAAAGCGTGAGAAACGCTCGAAATCGGAAGACAGTACTTGTCTGACCAGAGTAGTCATGAAAACAAGTAAGGGTTAGGAGAATTTTGTCTGACTTGGGAAATGCTTGGAAATCTCAAAAAAATTAAAACTGGATCTTTTTGGATAGAAATTACTTGGTTTGAGTAGATTTCATAAAGACCACGCAAAAGTGAAAGATTGAGATTCCCTTTTAAAGTTTTCGTCAATTCCTTAGTGGGATCGGATTTTTGGGTTTCATTCGGAATGATGGTAAAAACAATTCCGAAATCATAAACACAGAGTTTGTGTAACCATCAGTATTCAGTGGTAATGCTGAATACCTTCATAAGGGTTACAGGTATATGGGAATGTAATTAATATGGAGAAATAATAGAAAGGGCAAGAAAGGTTGATGAGTCTCACAGCGCCCCATGGTAAAGATGAGTTGCGATCCTTGACTAGAATTGCCGAAATCATATATTGAAATTGGTTGAGATTTCAATAATCATGGATATTCGTTTTTGGTACAAAGAAAGTATGAGAAGAAGCCCATTAATTCAAAATAGTTACAAAAAAAATTGTATTTGTGCTGATGAATGCTGACAAGGACGTGGCTATCATGAGAGAACATTTAATGCTCAGGCGAAAAGGAAGGAAAACGTCCAATCAGTTGCTAATCAGCCGTCTTCGCCTTTATGACACATAATAATGACAGCAGGCTGCATCATTACTTCAAAAAGTAATTAAATATGCACAATTGGAAGCTTAACCGGTGTCATTCTTGCCTATAAAAAGGAAACATGGTTAGTAGAAAACATCCATATCCAAAAATTTACCACCAAAAGAGAAAACACATGGCGCTTCGACCCTACAACCGTAATGACAAGGTGGAGGTCAAAATGCAAGAGGGTGACTACGTCGGAGGAATCTATGGCGGGGTTGTCACGAGAGCGTGGCATCACCAATATGAGGTCAGAATGACCACACTTAACAACAACGAGGGCGGCGGGCCACTGATCGTCCCTACAAGCTACCCTTTTCTGCAGCCTGTCCCACCAAGAATTTTGGTGGAGTTCAAGCAGTTCGACCTTGTTGAGGTCTGGCATAGAAGAGGATGGTGGTCGGCGGTGATCATACGGACCACTCCCCACAACCAGTTCCATGTGGGACTGGCTGATGGAAGTCGTCTTTTTGTTGACGAGAGTGAACTGCGCCTCTACCAAGCTTTCCATCCCGGTGATCCCCCTATGTGGCATTATTACAAGCTATAGGTTGAAGTTGTTATTGTTTTGCCTTTTGATGTAATGACTTTTGATCCTGTAGCTTGAATAAAGTGTTGTTTTCTTTTGTTTGATGATTTCTGTTTGAATTCTGTTTCTGCATTCGCATGGATATCAGCAAGGAGAACAAAACAAAGAAAAGAAAAAGAAAATAAAACACACACCACAATATTTTTGATATTTTGATATATAAAAAAAATGGCTGAAATAGAAAAAATTACAAAACAATAAACATATACAGAGTTTCAGAAAGGATACATGCATTCCGATTCATTTTTGTCTAAATTCCGATTCCGAGGCATTCCGAATGTCGGAATCAATCGGAATCTCAGTTAGATATCGGAACGGATTCGGCTTCCATCATTCCGAGACCATGAAGAATTCTGTTGAATGCTAGTTCAGGAAGGGCTTTGGTGAAGATGTCAGCTAGTTGATCATTTGAGCGTACGAAATGAACCTCGATGTTGCCGTCTTCAACATGATCTTTGATAAAGTGATATCTGAGTGCAATGTGTTTAGTTTTTGAGTGTTGCACTGGATTGTGACAGATCCGAATCGCACTTTCGGAATCACAGTAAAGAGGAATACGTTTCATATTAACTCCATAATCTCTCAGTTGATTTTGAATCCAGATTATCTGAGAGGTACATGATGCGGCAGCGATGTACTCAGCTTCAGCTGTTGAGAGTGACACACAAGTTTGTTTCCTTGATTGCCAGCTTACGAGTTTGCCATCAAGAAGTTGACATCCTCCTGAAGTGCTTTTGCGATCCAATCCACAACCACCAAGATCAGCATCGGAAAATGCTTGAACAAAGAAACCAGATCCTGATGGATACCATAGTCCAAGAGAGGTTGTTCTTTTGAGATATCGGAATATATTCTTCACAGCATTGTGGTGTGGCTCTCTAGGATTTGCCTGAAATCTTGCGCAGTAACAAACAGCAAACATAATGTCAGGTCTGCTAGAAGTGAGATAGAGAAGTGAACCTATCATTTGACGATAAAGAGTGATATCTGCTGCAGGTTTGTCTAGTGAAGGAGTGAGTTTTGTTCCGAACGCCATCGGAACTTTTACTTTAGAATCTCCCTTCATTCCGAATTTCTCTAAGAGAGACTTGGTATAAGCTTCCTGATTGATGAATATGCCTTCTGAGCTTTGTTTGATGTTGAGGCCTAGAAAGAAATTGATTTTGCCCATTGAGCTCATTTCAAATTTTGTCTCCATCAGTTTTCGGAATTCAGCTGTTAGGCTTGGGTGAGTAGATCCGAAAATGATGTCATCGACATAGATTTGAACAATCATCAGGTGACCTCCTTCCTTTTTGCGAAAGAAGGTTGGGTCGACAGATCCTTGCTTGAACTTGGATTGCTTAAGGAACCTAGTTAAAGTTTCATACCAAGCTCTTGGAGCTTGTTTCAGGCCGTAAACAGCTTTGTCTAATACGTAGCAATGATCAGAATGTTTACTGCTCACAAAGCCTGGTGGTTGTTCGACGTAGACTGTTTCTTCTAATTCTCCATTCAGAAAAGCGCACTTGACATCCATCTGATAGACATCAAACCCTTTATGTGCTGCATAAGCAAGAAAAATCCGAACGGATTCAAGTCTGGCTACTGGTGCAAAAGTTTCTTCATAATCAATTCCTTCTTCCTGACAGTAACCTTTGACAACCAGTCTTGCTTTGTTTCGTATGACATTCCCTTCTTTGTCTAACTTGTTTCGAAAGACCCATTTCATTCCGAGAACGGATGCGTTTTTCGGTGTCGGAACCAATCGCCACACCCTGTTGCGTTCAAATTCGTTTAACTCATCTTGCATTGCTTGAACCCAGTCAGCATGATCAAGTGCTATTTTAACTGTTTTAGGTTCAACCTTGGAGATAAACGAATGAAACATGCAAAATTCCACTTTAGAAAATAATGCGGCTTGCTTTTCTTTAGCCTGAGCTCGAGTAAGAACACCAGCAGAAGTCGTTTCAATGATTTGAGATTTTGGATGATCTCTTGTCCATTTTATCATCGGAGGATAATTTGGATCATATTCAGGATTAATTTCCGAAAAAATTTCTTCTGCTTCCGATTGTACCTCTGACTGTGTGTCAAGGTCATTATTTTCAACTTCATTCTCCCCCTGGAAGTTTGCATCGTTACTGTCAATAGAGGGATGCTGCTCAACCGGTAGAGTCGGTGACTCGGATTCGGAAGCCATACCCGCACCTGGAATAGGTGCTGAACCCTCCCCCTGGATTGGAGCATCAGTGACAGAAGTTGAAGTGTTGTTCGGAATTGGAACATCAGTAGAATCTTCTTGTGAAGACGCAGTATCATCAACTGTACTTTCTATAAGCTTTAATAACTCATCTTCATGGTTATCTCGTGCATTTGCTTCTGATGTTTTTGCGGTTTCTTGGTCATCAAACAAATTTAGAAATTCCTCATATAAATCCAGAAGAGGAATTGTAGACTTATTGGATTCAGGAAAGATGTCTTCAGACTTGATACTAACGTGCTTTGCTCTGGAATTGTATCTATCGTCAAAGGTGATGTAGTATGTTTCTTCAATCTTTCGAGATCTTTTGTTCAGAACACGATAGGCTTTTGAGGTAAGAGAGTAGCCCAGAAAAATGCCTTCATCAGCTTTTTCATCCCATTTAACTCGTTTTTCTTTGGAGTTAAAAATGAAGCACTTGGATCCAAAAACATGAAAGAATTTCACATTCGGTTTTCTCTTGTTGATGATCTCATAGGGAGTGAGATTGAATCGTTTCGTAATGTTTGATCGGTTCTGAGTGTAACAAGCAGTTGCGATGGCGTCGGCCCAGAAATATAAAGGAAGCTTTGCGAAAGAGAGCATGGTTCGAGCAGCTTCACACAGAGAACGATTCCGTCTTTCTACAACTCCATTTTGTTGAGGAGTGTAAGGGGCAGAGAAGTTATGCGTGATTCCTTTGTTAACAAGAAAATCATCTAGAACTTTATTTTTGAATTCTGTCTCATTATCGCTTCTTATCATTCGAACTTGTTTTCGGAGAAGAATTTCTATCTGCTTGATGAAGTTAATCATGTTGATCGTCGCTTCTGATTTTTGCTTGAGGAAGAACACCCATGTGAAACGAGAAAAGTCATCTACTACAACCAGAATGAATTTGTTGTGAGCAACGCTTTCAATTGCAGAAGGACCATAAAGATCAATATGCAGAAGTTCCAATGGTTCTATGATCTTTGTGTTGATAATTGTAGAGTGGCTCTTCCGACTTTGTTTTCCTAGCTCACATGCGTCACATAGTCGGTCTTTGTCGTACTTGAGTAGCGGTAATCCACGCACAAGATCACCAAGTACCAGTTTATTAATGTCACGAAAGTTCATGCGAGACAACCGCCTGTGCCAGAGCCAACTATCATCGTTCGTAGCTTTAGTGAGTAGGCAGATAGCCGGTTTTCCTTGAATGGGTCTCATATCCAAGGGAAACATCTCTCCTTTTCTTTTTGACTTCAAGATAATCTTTTTGGATTCTTTCTCAATCAGTTCGGAACCTTCTTCATCAAATGAGACTTTAAGACCAGTTCCGACAACCAGTTGTGAGACACTGATCAAGTTGTGCTGAAGTCCCTCCACATATGCCACTTTGCGTATCGAAATTTCACCATTTGTGATCATGCCGTAGCCTTTGATGTTGCCTGTTGCATTGTTCCCATAACTGACTTTTCCTCCATTCGTCAGTGAACGATATTCTCGTAATTCCTCCTTCCTTCCAGTCATGTGACGTGAACAGCCGCTGTCAATGTACCATTCCGGATCATACTGTTCGTCACGTAGAACCTGCACAAGTTAGAGAGATTTAGGAACCCAAACTAGTGTGGGCCCATGTGAGAATTTTCTTGCGATAGGAAAAGTGCACGATTTTTCAACCCAAAAGAATTTTCTCACAGATGGTTCATTTTTCTTATTTTCAAATCGGAACACTTTCATTTTTGTGGATTGCCATTGTTTTTTAGCAAAACGAGATTTCTTGGGAGTGAATGTGTTCGTAACTTGATAATAATGAGATTTCTGATTGTGGGAGAGAAAAGTGAGATTTTGATTTTTAACCGATTGAAGAGAGGGTTTTATTTTGGTAGCAAGAATTGGATGAATCTTGTTGGTTTTAAGATCCTGAGCGGTTTCAGGATAAAGTTTTCCCTTGCCTTTTGAGTCCATTGAACTGGGAACACATGTAGGAGTCTTTGTTGTAGTGGAGACAGATGGTTTTGGAGTGGGCTCAACTTTCCGACTGGGAATTGGGTTGGCTTTCTGGGTTGGGTTTGAGTCATTTTTGTTTCTCCAGAACTGTTTTCTCTCTTTTAGATTCTTTTTATACCTGGCATTCATTTGTTTCCTTTTGGCAATCAGCTCTTCAGGAGACTTATGAACACAAGATGTTGAGCCGTGATTGGAATTGGATTTGAAAGTACTCGTTTTAGAGTTCGGAGAAGTAGGTTTCAAGTTCTTTGCACCCCATGAGCTATTTTGAGAAACAGGATTTTTACAGTTCAATGATCCAGAAATGTAATTACCACGAGACTTCCACGAGGTCATTTCGGAAAGACCTTTAGTCTCATCTGAGTTGTCAATTGGTTCCGACCAAAAGAAAGAATCACATACATCGGAATTATCGTTATCGACTAGGACTTTGAGTTCAGTTACATCTTTTGTATTTAAGCCTGGTTTAACAAAAACTTGATTTGGTACAGTTTGAATTTTTGGAAAAACAGTAGCTTGTTCGGTTAAAGTGTGTGATTCTTCACTTTCAACAATTCTCGCAAAAGTAACTGAATTTTCAGAAATGAGATTTTTCTTAATTTCAGTAGAGTTTGATACGAATTCCGAACAATCAATTTCGTCCTCAACAGATATTTCACTCATATCGCTTTCATCAAAGTCAGAAATATTCTCATTAATCAGAATATTATCGGAATTTAATTTAGAGCATAGTGAATGAAAATTCTTTAAAGTTGCTGTTTTAATTTCCTCGTGATCATTTTCTGAAAAATATTCTTTGACCATACTTTTATGTTCTTTGGACTGTATATAACTTTCAATTTTATCAAGTCCAATTCGATAAGCTTCCGAAACCTCATCAGATGAAACAATGGTTTCACACCTATGACATTCTGCATCGATTTCATCCTCTTTCAGCTCAAGAAAGGGCAAGATCATTTTGTGTAAACCCCTGCCTATGTCACAATCAAGATGTAATTGAGTAATATTATTGTAAAGACGCTTAGCAATTAAACAAAAAATGTTTCTCTGTTTGACAAGAACTAAATTATCTCTTTTGACATAAATAATATCATCTCGGGCTTTAACTAACTCACTATCCAACGCCTCGATTCTCATTCGTCTCTCCTCATTCTTATTCGATATCCTGCTCAATTGATCATTTAGGTTAGCATTACTTAGACGTGTTCTTTTTAAGCTATCACTCAAACTGGAAACGGTAAATCTAAGATCATCTAATTCTGCATCATAACTAGAAGAGCAAATATTTAAAGATTTAAGGATAGAGCGTACCTTTTTGACCACAGCCTCACATTCTTCAACTTGTTCACAGACAGGCTTCGCAGCAAAGCAACTTGCTGAGGCTGGACACCCATCGGTAGAATAACCTCTGCTTTCGGAGTGATCAGCTTTCACCATCAGACATCGACCGTGTGTTGGATTCCTCACCTCCTCATCTTCCGAATCCGTTGACCAGACTTCAATGGCGCCAAACTCGCTGTCCTCTTTCACCACAAAAGCTGCCTTGGTGGATGAAGCATCATTCTTTTTCAGCTCTGCAATCTTCTTTGCATAATAGGCTTCATCTTTCACCTGCTCCTTCTTCTCAGCTTGTTTTCGGAGCAAACAGTCTTTCACAAAGTGATTCTTGCCGTTACAGTAATGGCAATCATATCCTGAGTCGCCTGCAAGTTTCTTCTCTTCATCATTCTTCTTTTTCTGACTTTCTTCCACAGTCTTTTCAGCATGGAAACCTCCTTGTCGACTTCGATTTTTGAATTTTGAAAAGTTTTTCTTGAAGAACTTCTTGGGATTTGATACCATCAATGCCTTGTCTTCTCTGGTCAAATCGTCATCGGAAAAGTCAGATTCAGAATCAATTTCGGCCGTTTTCTTTCCAGCAGCAACCAGTGCAAGAGAACCAAGATTTGTGGTCGCTTTGGTTTCCGAAATGATTTCCTTTTCATGGGATTTTAGAATTCCCACAACCTTAGCCAAAGTGTAAGTTTTGAACTGTTCATGGGCTTTTATTGTAGAGACAATAGCCTTCCATTCAGAACGAAGACCATCAAGAAAGGTAACCTTTTGCTCAATGACAGTCCGAGCCAGATTGTATTTTAATAATCGACTTAGAAGATGATTATATCGATTGAAGGTCTGGGTCAGAGTTTCTTCCGAACCTTGTGCAAAAGATCCGAAATCGGAAAGAAGAGTGGTCTGAATAGAGTGCTCAAGGTCAGCATCTCCAGAATACAATTCTTTAAGTCTATCCCAGATCTCTTTAGCTGTTTCGCATGAACTAACTAGACGAAGAGTATCTGCTTGAAGAGCAAACCTGATAATTCTAAATGCTTTAATGTTACACATCAGTTTATCTTTTTCGTCTTGAGGAATGTTTGTGTGTGAGACAAGCAAGTTGTTGTATTCTTTTAGGGTTTTAATAACCCTTCTTGTGTCTGTGTGGACATGGGTTTCTTCAGTAATAGCTTGCCAGATTGTTGCACCATGTTCTTCAATGCCAAGAACATAATCTTCAAAGTGCAGCGCCCAGACTTCATACTCTTGAGTGAATAGAATTGGAGTTCTGGTAGTGGATCCAATGCTGCTTGAAAGATTAAAAGACTGAGTATGTGAGTCGTCAAAAGCCATTGATACGTTTATTTTGAATGAATCAGAAGTGTAGGTAGAACGTAAAAGATCAAATTCTGATATCTAAGATCGATTGTGACGATGAAGATAATCAAAAACAGATCTGAGA
>CM042012.1:122690704-122873204 GCA_023525715.1 Cichorium intybus
AAGCTTGTTTAGATGGAGGAAATCATAGGAACAACCTGAACCATGACCATGATTTCAGATTTCAGTTTGTCCCCGGGATGAACACACAAGAAATTAGGTTAGAAAACTTGATTACTAACCTTTCTATTGAAGAATTCTTTCTCAATCTTCAAAACTTGGTTTCTACACTTGTGAATCTTCAGAATTCTGCTCACCTTCTCACTCACTCTAGCTCTCTCCCGTACCTTCTGAAATATTCTGGGAGTTTAGAGAGTCTTCTCTCTTATTTATAGTTCCAAAAATTCCAATTTCAACCCTCTAGTTCTATTTCTCCTATTATGACCACAAAGGTCAAACTTTTAATACACAATTGTTTTATTTCTCACAATATCACCACAAACACAAAATATTTTACATTAAGATACCAAAATATGGCAAAAGACCGATTTGCCCCTTTTTTTTTTATAACTTTAATATTATACATACTTATCGGTATTATTATTTATTTATGTCTTTATTCTTATTATTTTTTTTTACAAATTTTTGACGGGTTCTTACAACCTTCCCCCCTTAAGAGGATTCCGTCCTCGGAATCTTCTCATAGTTCGTGAAATTGGGGTACCTTCTCTTCATGTCTTCCAAAGTCTCCCAAGTTAAATCTGAACCCGATTGGTGCTTCCATTTGACTAAGACTAAGTCAATCTCTTTATTTCTCAATTTCTTGGTTCTTACTTCCAGCATTGCTTCTGGTTCTTCTATCAACTTATTCGGGGCTTCTACTTTTAAGTCTTCTAACGGAATAATAAGTTCACTCTCCCCGAAGTACTTTTTCAAATAGCACACGTGAAACGTATCATGTATACCACTCAGTTCGCGTGGTAACTTTAGCTTGAAAGCTTGTTCGCCAATTCTCTTAAGGATCTTGAAAGGTCCAATGTATCTTGGACTCAGTTTACCCTTCTTTCCAAATCTTACCACACCTTTCCACGGTGATACTTTAAGCATCACCAAATCACCTTCCTTTAAATCATAAGGTCTCTTCTTCAAGTCTGCATAACTCTTCTGTCTATCTTGAGCAGCTTTCATATTGGCTTGAATTACTTTGATCTTTTCGTTTGTTATCCTTACAATTTCGGGTCCAGTTATTTTAGTCTCCCCTGCTTCCAGCCAACACAAAGGGGTTCTACACTTTCTGCCATATAGAGCCTCGAACGGTGGCATCCCAATGCTGGAATGATAACTATTGTTATAAGAAAATTCCACCAATGGCAAGTGTTCGTCCCAATTTCCACCAAAATCCAGAGCACACGATCGTAGCATATCTTCTACGGTTTGGATCGTTCGTTCACTTTGCCCATCTGTCTGGGGATGATAAGCTGTACTCATTTTAATTTTTGTCCCCATACGTTCCTGTAGTGCCTCCCACAATTTTGAGGTAAATCGTGGGTCCCTGTCAGACACAATAGACAAGGGAGCTCCATGAAGTCTTATAACTTCATCATTGTATATCTGCGCCAACGTTTCCAATTGTGTATTTTCTTTAATCGCCAAAAACATTGCACTCTTAGTTAAACGGTCAACAATGACCCATATACCATTATGACCTCTTCTGGTTCTTGGCAACCCAAATATAAAATCCATGGTTATGTCTTCCCATTTTCCCGCTGGAATTTGCAGTGGTTGAGTATTTCCATACGGGGCTTGATGTTCCGCTTTCACCTGTGCACAAGTTGCACATTTAGAAATATACTTGACAATTCTTTTCTTCATTCCCGGCCACCAATACTGTTCTTTGAGATCCCGATAAGTTTTCGTACTTCCAGGATGAATAGAATACTTTGACTTATGGGATTCTTCTAGAATCAGCTTTCGGATTCCACCTGTTTTTGGTACCCATATGCGGTTTCTGACTGTCTTCAGTCCTTGGGTATTTTCCCCAAACACCAAATCTTTTCCCAGCTTCTCCTTCTGTAAATCTCCTCTTTCCAATACTTGCTTTTGTGCGTCTTTGATGCTTTCTATTAGGTTTGATTTCAATTCGATCCTCATCAACCTCTCTTGACTTTTCTTTTCATGAAACTTCCTGCTTAAGGCATCTGCTACCACATTCGCTTTCCCAGGGTGGTAAGCGATTTCACAGTCATAATCATTTATTAGCTCCAGCCACCTGCTTTGCCTCATGTTGAGATCTTTTTGTGAAAATACGTATTGCAAGCTTTTATGATCCGTATATAGGGTGCATTTTGTTCCGTACAAGTAATGCCTCCAGATTTTTAATGCAAACACAATTGCTGCCAATTCCAAATCGTGCGTTGCATACCGAGTTTCGGGTTCTTTTAATTGACGAGAAGCGTATGCTATCACTTTTCCCCGTTGCATTAATACGCAACCCAATCCTCTATTAGAGGCATCGCTATACACCACGAAATCTTCAGTTCCCTCTGGTAGGGTAAGAACCGGCGCATTACATAACTTTTCTTTTAGTGTCTCAAATGCTTTCTCTTGTTCCGCCCCCCATTCAAATTTTACCCCTTTCCTTGTTAGCTTCGTAAGAGGTACTGCAATTCGTGAAAAATCTTGGATGAACCGTCGGTAGTACCCGGCGAGTCCAAGAAAACTTCTTACTTCCGTCGGAGTCTTGGGAATTTCCCATTTCATCACGGCTTCCACCTTTGCAGGATCAACTTTGATGCCTTGAATTGAGACGACGTGTCCAAGGAATTGCACTTCCCTCAACCAGAACTCGCACTTTGAAAATTTTGCGTATAACTTCTCTTTCTTTAAGACTTCCAGTACCGTTCTCAGATGATTCTTGTGTTCTTCTGCATTCTTCGAGTAGATAAGGATGTCATCAATGAAGACAATAACAAACTTATCAAGGAACGGCTTGCACACCCTATTCATCAAATCCATGAAGATTGCCGGGGCATTCGTCAAACCAAAAGGCATGACCAGAAATTCATAATGCCCGTAACGAGTGCGAAAAGCAGTCTTCTCAATATCTTCATCTCTTACCCGCACCTGATGATAACCCGACCGGAGATCAATCTTCGAGAAATAGTCAGCGCCTTGCAACTGATCAAACAGATCGTCTATTCGTGGTAGCGGGTAACGATTCTTAATGGTAATTTTATTGAGCTCACGGTAGTCAATGCACATTCGCATCGTGCCATCCTTCTTTTTGACAAACAGTACCGGTGCACCCCAAGGAGACACACTGGGGCGTATGAAGCCTTTATCAAGCAATTCCTGTAACTGGGACATCAATTCTCGCATTTCGGTCGGGGCTAAACGATATGGAGCACGGGCGATAGGAGAAGCTGCGGGTACAAGATCAATCCGAAATTCAACTTGTCTCTCAGGTGGTAAGCCAGGTAAATCATCAGGAAAGACTTCAGGGTATTCTTTCACCACATCAATGTCATGTACTGTCTTCTTCACTTTGTCTTCCATCATTACATACGCCACATAGGATAAGCACCCCTTCACCAAACATCTCCTGACTTTCGCTGCGCTGATCAGATTAGACATTTTTTTGGGTTTTTCACCGTACACATACACTTTGCTGCCACCTGGAATCTTCACCGACACTACCTTTTTTCCACATGCGATTTTTGCATCATTGGCCCCAAGCCAATCCATACCAATAACCACATCGAAAGTCTTCACTCCAATTGGAAGAAGGTTCAACGAAAATTTCTGATCATCTATGCTGAGTTCGCAGCCACGGTACACATGTTTTATTTCCACCTTCTTTCCACTTGCCAATTCTACCTCGCATACACGGTCTAATGGTTCTAACGGTATATTGAATTTTAGGCCAAACTCATAGGACACAAACGAACATGTAGCACCAGAATCAAATAATACGTAGGCAGGCATCTGATTAATTAGTAGGGTACCTGAGACCACGTCTTGTGTCTCCTTTGCTTCTTCTCGGGTGAGTTGGAATGCGCGGGTCTTCACCTTTTGGGGCTCCGTCTTTTTCTGTGCAGTTGATACCATCGTCTCGCCACCCTTCTTCGGACAGTTAAAGCTATAATGCCCCTTTTCGTGACATGAAAAGCACTCGACTTCGCTGAGCTTCGGATAAGTACACTCCCTAGCCTTGTGACCTGTTCGACCGCAGTTAAAACAAGCTGCACTTCCCATTTTACATTCACCCATATGCGCTTTCCCACATTTCTCACATGTCTTCTGGCTGCCCTGCTTGGTTGACATAACTACCGACTTTCCCTTCTTATTCCAGTTACTACTCCCGCCACTGAATTTACGTTTATCTCCAGGAATTTGCCTTTCCATTGTTCTTCGTTTCCATATATCTTCAACATTTCTTGCTGCCTCAAACGCCGCATCCATGGTTACCGCCCGTTTTACTTCCAATTCATACTCCCAAGGTAGACCTTTCGCGTAACGGTTGATTCGTGCCCGCTCCGTATTATAAATGTTGCCCACGAACGGTAGCATATCACTGAACTTTTTAGTATACTCGGCAACGGTCAAATTACCCTTCTTTAATGTAAGGAACTCATCTTCAAGTTTTTCTATGTCCCGAAGGGGACAATATTTATTCTTCAGGCGGGTGGTAAATTCGGTCCACGACCATTTATAAATTACATCCTTGCCGACCAGTTCATACAGGGTATTCCACCAAACTAACGCTTCGTCTTTCAACATTCGTGAGGCATAATAAACTTTATCTTTCTCATGACACTTGCTGACCTCCAATACTTGCTCTGTCTCCCGGATCCACCGCATCGTGACTTTAGGCTCATAACTACCATAATATTCGTTGGTTTGCATGACAAAAAGGTTTTGAAGGAACATCTCTTCTTGTCTTCTGTCCCCACACTATCCTCCTCTGTAACTGAATCTCCGTTAGTGGGTCTCCAAGAGGCATCATCTGTTGAAGGATTAGGATGTGGTTCTCCCAATCGAGTATTCAGCATTTGACGCATATCTTCCCGCATTTCTGTTTTTAAATTGCTGATGAGATTTTGTATAGCCTCCAAAGTCACAGGTGGAGGTTGCGGTATTGGATTTGGGTTAAAACCCATGTTATTCACATCATCAACAGGGTTATGTCCATGGGACGGGGTATGACTTGCTGCCCGTCCTTCACTCGAAAAGTTCTGATCACCGCTCGCCATTTACTATATAAAATGAATAAAATCTACGTTTATTATTCCACATAAATATATTTATCAATATTTATACGGAAACTGTAGCATGTAATCTTTCTATGGAACTATTATTCTCAGTTATCTCTTTACTAATTTACACAACCAAATCCCTCAGGTTCCCTCGTAACTTCACCATTTCCAAAGCATACCCTGTGGTTACCATAATACGGGCCCAATATTACTTTAACCACCTATATACTTTGGCTCTGACGTTATCACAAGATCCCCTGGTTCATCGGTTTCTGTGGACTACAATAACATATTTTACCGACTCTACCCCGTTAGTTAATACTTAGTACTACTACTTTAATTACTATTAATCCACTAGTTTAAGCCTAGGATGGTTACCCAACCTAATTCGCTTAAACCATGGCTCTGATACCAAATTGTAACACCCCAACTTTTACACCATTTTTTTTTTAAACTTATCTCACATTTATTTTATTTTACAAAACGTTTTATTATACAACGGGGTATCACAAATTTG
The DNA here is from genome assembly GCA_023525715.1 of Cichorium intybus. Classification (NCBI taxonomy): domain Eukaryota; kingdom Viridiplantae; phylum Streptophyta; class Magnoliopsida; order Asterales; family Asteraceae; genus Cichorium; species Cichorium intybus. Next base: position 122,696,354 of record CM042012.1, read on the forward strand.
CATCACAAACCATAGTTCAAACCTGTCTAGTTTACATTCTTTTACAACAGTGTATCCCGCACCCGACTCTTTTAATGCCTTTCCTGCTTACCTGAGTACATAGCATTTAAAACAAAATACGTGAGACATAATGTCTCGTGAATATTATGGGTTTAGACCCAAAAACAATTTACTAAAAATATCATTATTCTTTAAACTTTCAATATTTCTTTTTCCTGTGAGCGCACCCACAGGTATTCCTTGTTTCTTTCTAAAAGTACATTCCTACGAGCGCACCCGTAGGTTTTATACGAGACGCACCCGTATAGCTACTTCCCCGATAGCACGAAACGAATTCATCTATCAAGGTAAGACAACTACTTCGCGACGGGAGGTACCATCCCAGTAGTGTCTTATTGCCACTCCTACCGCAGCAGGCAGTGGTCTTTATCCGGATACTAAGCAACTTATCGTCATGGGCCAATCACATTATTAGTTCACTGTATTTCTGATTTTCTTTCTTTACACATTATAATCATATTTTTCATAAAATACTTTTAAGTCATAAAACCATTTTGACTCCAAAACATTCTAAATAAAATTCATTTTGCTATGTACCAGAAAATCCACATAACACTCACCTCGAGTCACCTAGGAGTTATTCTTGAACTCCTTTTCCTTTCACTTGATTATTCGTATTTGAACCACCACCTATTATTTGAAAAATATACATTTATATTCAATTCATATATATATTTATAACAATTAATTTTACAGCACAAGAGTGCCATACTATGCAATTACTTTTTATAATTAGGCTACAACGCTTAGTACCATAACTTTCTTTAATTTGTAACTTTTTCCCGAAATACGCGTATTTTACTACAGTACTCTCGGGAAGTCGTATTTTGGTTCCGACAATTTTCTACAAAGTTTTGGGCCATAATAAATCTATGTTTAAAATTTGGGATCAAACGGACAAATATTAGTCAAAATCTAAAAACTCAAAATCCCACTGCATGGTCGCCTCGCGACGCGACCACAGGTGCTGTCGCGACGCGAAGGCCACATGCTTCGCGACTTGACCAAATATCTGCTCACGACTCGAAGGCTGCCAGCCTCGCGTCGCGACCAAGGGCAGGAGCGTCGCGGCGCGAGCGCTGCTGGTGCAGACCAGAATGTCCGATTTTTGTGCTGTAAATTCCATTTTTCCATATTAAGCTCTTTATGACCTACTTAATCGTTTTAGACTCATTCCATGACCAAAACCCATCTTTTAAACAAGTCTTTTAACCTTGGAATCACTGATTCCATCCAAATTCCACAAAAACCCGTTTTTGACATTTTTGGTCCAAAAATCCAAATTACCAATTATAATTGTTTCTACTGGTTTATTTTGATCAATATAATTTCTGGAACTTATTATAGGCCTTTGGAATCAATTTGATCACAAGAACTCACAATCTAGAGTTCTTGATCAAAATCTCAATTCCTTGACAATAGCAACCTACTTTCTCAACACCATTAAGATTTGTGTGTTTATTTAGTTGTTTAAGCTTGTTTAGATGGAGGAAATCATAGGAACAACCTGAACCATGACCATGATTTCAGATTTCAGTTTGTCCCCGGGATGAACACACAAGAAATTAGGTTAGAAAACTTGATTACTAACCTTTCTATTGAAGAATTCTTTCTCAATCTTCAAAACTTGGTTTCTACACTTGTGAATCTTCAGAATTCTGCTCACCCTCTCACTCACTCTAGCTCTCTCCCGTACCTTCTGAAATATTCTGGGAGTTTAGAGAGTCTTCTCTCTTATTTATAGTTCCAAAAATTCCAATTTCAACCCTCTAGTTCTATTTCTCCTATTATGACCACAAAGGTCAAACTTTTAATACACAATTGTTTTATTTCTCACAATATCACCACAAACACAAAATATTTTACATTAAGATACCAAAATATGGCAAAAGACCGATTTGCCCCTTTTTTTTTTATAACTTTAATATTATACATACTTATCGGTATTATTATTTATTTATGTCTTTATTCTTATTATTTTTTTTTTACAAATTTTTGACGGGTTCTTACATTTTGCATCAGCATTATGTCTTATTATTGATCTTTCTATTCAGGTCTTTATAGTATTCATTGTTCTGTATGGAACTTTGGAATATTGCCCAAATAATAATAATAATATTATATTAAGTGCATGGCATAACATTATTGGTAGAATTAGTGGAAGAAGAATATATTTATCCACGCACCTTGTCCAATATGGTGTTAATGGCATGTTTATTAGTGTGGTCGTCATAGAGGTCATGTAACTAAAAAACACCTCTAAGTCCAATGCTTGCACTTTATCTAGACATATATATATATATATATATATATATATATATATATATATATATATATATATGTGTGTGTGTGTGTGTGTGTGTGTGTATGTGTATGTGTGTGTGTGTGTTTATTAGTCGTAACAATGATTCTAACACTTTGTTATCTGATTTTGTCATAACAGTGTATTTTCAGAATACATTTTGGCATTCTGCATATTTAGAGAAAACAACATCTTCAAATGAACTTTCTTATATGAGATAAAGACACCCTAGAGTGCTCCCAATAGCTTTAATTAAAACCTATAACTTTTCTTTCAAAGGTAAGATCGACTTGCTCGATCTTCTTAAGAAGGAAATATGCACACATCATTAAGATCTACAAAGCTTAACTTATTTTATAACACACTTCTAAAAAGTCCTTGCTGAAAAGTTATTTACAAACTTAAGCAATTTTGTGTCAAAGTCATTTATGACATTGAGGGTCTTAATGACAACTTTGCATGTTACCAGGGAGGGAAAATATCCTCAAGTCAACGCTTGGGTAAATGGAGTAAAAAATGAGTCGATCCTTACAAAGGCTGTGTACGTTCCACTTAGGTCCTTTTCTCTAAAAGATATTTGAGTCTTAGAGAAACCCTTGTTTTCCGAGAGAAGTGAAAATATGTGTTTATGCATGGTTTCATATCATGGAACTAATCTCGTATTCACGGTTCAAACCATGTACCAACTTCTGGAACTAATTTTTTAATGATTACTAAACCGATAGCAATCATTCTGGTCCTTGAAAATCAACGGAGGTTCTAAATTCCTAATTTGTCCGGAAGGACTTTGTCATACTTTGAGCATATGGAGGTTTTCTAATGTGACTCTGTCTATCAAATGTTCAAGTCTCGACCAATTATTACTAGTGACCAATGAAGGTATAATGCAATGTCTAAACAATGGATTCATCCATGATCATGCCAGAACTCCCACATGCCTATTTTCAAAAGAGAACACAAGAACACTATTACGTAGAGTATTATCAAGAGGTTCACTTGCATCGTATTGAAAAATATGATAAGTGTTGAGAAATTGATTTCATAAAACGTCCTACATTTTAAGATCTTGATTAAGACACTCCTTTTGGGGTAATTATCCCGAAATCATAATAACTTATGATATCTCGATTTCCTTCCTTAGTTAGAATCAACAGAAACCATCGTGACATAAGAAAAAGAAGAGAAAATATATACAACATAAAGTATCTAGTCGTAACTTCGCCGGAGACTTACTTACATCTTATGGATCACTCTTAGTATATAATCTCAACTTATTTCTCTAAAGAAGTGATCTATCCAGATAATCTTCATATAAACATGTGACATATAAAAAATACCAATAGGGGGTCATGTCAAGTTTCCTCCAAATGAAACATTTGATACATCTACTTATAATGGCGACTATTAACTACACCAACATGATTCATGTTTTCACTAAATTTATATTGCATGTATAATTGTGTATTTTGGATATCTAAGTGCAGTTATTTCCTTTTGGTTCCATGATATGGACATATTTTTATAAAAACCAATACGAAACATTGCATTCATAAAGACTCATAGTATTCAAACAAGGAGGTTTCAAACGAATAAAACATGTTCAAAAACATAACTTGGAAAACTGGAAAAAATTAATTCAAAATTAAAAAGGTAATAAACTCCATGATTCAATCAACCTTCAGTATTCTCTTTTTTAATTTCTTCTATAGTCCTAACCAAAACAATCGATGTTAGTATCTTATACCCAATAAATAAAAAGTACAAAAAAATCCTATCATATAGTCATACATTACTTGCTGGTCTCACCGACCTTTCCTTTCTTAACTTCTATTGAATATATTAGACATTTGCTTCTCCAATTTCCTTTCTCTTCATAGTAGAAACAACCAACATCATTTGTGTTACATTTCATTTTCTTTTGTTGAGAGGTTTTTTTGGAATAACCTTCTTTTCCTCTCCTTTTACCATAGTTGGTCTTCCTTACTTGCCCTTCTATGGCCATGAGGATTGAGGGGGCCTTGTGTATGTTTTTCTTAGTAGTTTATAACATCAAATCATATTATAGCTCATAACAAACTAGTTATATGATTTGGATAAACTGTTTATATTAGGATTACTTCCAATTCACTTCCTACTAGAGACTCAGGCCTCTTAAGTTGGCCAATGTAGCTTTTCATCTTCAGAACATAAGCTCTTATTAGTTGACCTTCTTTTATTTTGCATGCATGAAAATCTTTAACTATGTCATTTAGTTCTAACTTGGCTTACTATTGAAGCATGTTATTCAGTTCGCCAAAAATCTTATAATCCTTGTATTTTTCCAAGTCCTTTTGAAGGTCTGGAGTCATACTAGCCAACATGAGGCATATCGCCTCATCATGTTCATCGTTCTTCATTTTCCAGCTGGCTCAAGGAGCAAAATATGTGTTTTCTACAGGTGGATCATAGAGAGCTTCCTTGAAGACATGCAACTTATTTTCATGCTTGAGAACTATTCTCAAGTTACAATTATAGTCATTGAAGTTCGTGCCATAGAGTTTGTTCTTCTCTAAGAGATATCGAATGTATAAGTTACTAATAGATGTAATGCCCATCTATAAGAGATATGAAAGGTTTGGGTTTTGGTATTTTAAAAATTAATTATCCTAAGTAAATTGATCACCCTAGGGGCGAGCGTGGTCCTAGAACCGACCCGAGCCGAACCGAACCCAAGCTAGACCGAGACCAAGATAAGGCATTAGATGGAACTGAGGACCGACCAAAGTAGAGGACTTGGTCTTGGGGTCAGGTTTTACCTGAGTAGGACCAAGCTCTTATTTTTGGGTTCGGGTTTGGTCTTGGTATCGGGTTTGGTCTTGGGACCGAGTTTGGTCTTGAGACCGAGAAAATCGAGCAGGACCAAGCACTTACTTTTGGGTACGGTTTTGGTATTGGGACCTTTTTTAATGTATATATTCCATAATCTCACTTTATTTTCCATTTGGTCCCAAGTATTCGTCTTCTTAATTCCCACTCCATTTCAACGACTTTTCAAACCAGTCATCTTCTTCACCCTCACCACACATCTAGATAGGGTTCTTCCAATCTTCATCATACACATTTCATACTTTGCTTCAAATCGAGCACTATGATCCTTTAATGTCGTTAACGGAAGCTAAATATGAAAATATAGTTCTCAATTCATTTGACAGTCACAAGTATGCAGTTAATCTCCATGAAACGGATCTTCGATGATCAACGAAGTGTATTTCTTTTTGAGTACCAATACTGGTAATTCGTCACAATATCATTTGACTTCGACAGGTCCGACACGGGGGGAGACGACGTGAACAGTCGGGGGTTAGGAAGGAAAAGATACGATCACATTTTTTTCTTTTTGGGGTATAATAGATTTGGCCTTTTAAAATGTCATGGTTACTTGGTCCTAAAACCCAAAAACTGACCGACCCGATGGTACCGAACTTGACTTAAGCAAATTCTAGATACTAAGAACCGACCATGACATGTACTCGGGTCCTTATCTCGGTTTAGTTCCCTCAGTTCTAGAGCTTGGGCTCGGTTCCGAGGACCAAATGCTCACCCCTAGATCACCCTCGTGTTTGTTCTCAAATTCAATTTAAAAATGCTAAGATCCGCATTGGATGGTTGCTATTGTGTTTTGTTGATCATACACACAACATAGGTCTAATTAGTAAGTAACAATGACCAATTATACAAACTATACAAGTCTTACATATTTATGGGAGTCGTTATAGACCTATAGGTATCTATGTGTCATGTTTATCCCATCCTTACCCTATAATTATGTTTGACCAAGGTGATGGTTGAATCATCCAATTTGAAGCATCTGAATTTTTCGCTTAGGACTGACGAGTATGGAGAAATTTACCTTGGGGTGGCATATGGCTAGGTTCGACCATTCCCAAAAAATTACCTACAAGTTGTTCTAACTATCAGATGACAATATTCAAACCTAGAATGTTGTTAGTTGGTGTGTTGCTATTTTTTTTACAAAATGATGTTTATAAAAATAGATTGTATGCATACAATAGATTCGTAAAAAACACATTTCTTTTTAATGGTTACTGTTGGTTATGTTTTAATTTAAATTCATTTAATTTAAAATCTTTTATATTTTAATTCATCTTACAAAATAAATTAAAAATATTACAAACAACACACCACACATAATTCATATCAACAAGAAAAACAAAAACATGTGTTGCCCAAATCAATCCATGAAAGAATTATTATTGTGTCGTCAAGAAAAAAATATTTTTAAGGAAAATATTAATTAATTACCTTAAATAAATTAAATAAGGATAAAACTCAAGAAAAAAAGTTGGTCTTCGTCGTCAACCACAGTCTACTGCCGTCTGGCTCCGCCGTGCAACATTGCTACCTTGTATGTTGTGGTCGGGTACTGCCACATGTTGGTGTTGAGGGCTATATATCATTGTGTCATTGTCATGTGTTTTCATTGAGCCACCATGTGATGATTGCTATGTCGCCACTATTGTGACACTGTCACTGCTTGTCGATAACATTTGGGTCATGGCGGTGGTGCTTCAATGCCTCTGTTGCCCATTGATGTTTTTGAGGAGGAGAAAAATGGACCACCACTTGGCCCGAGAATTGGATTAGGGTGAAATCCATATAGGCCGGAACCTGGTTGGTCCAAGACCTATCTTAGGGTCAAGAACCGGTTTAGGTCAAAAACTTACTTTGGGTTAGAAATCAGTTGGGCTAAGACCTTATTTGACTAAGCTGGTTGTGCCAAAAATCCTACATTGGGTCAATTCACTCCTTTAGTGCTTATTCCATTTGATTCGTTTGGTTGCTAGGCTGCTTGGTGGCCAAGGTTCATTGTTTTAGAAACTACAAACAAAATACATTCCAAAAGTACAAACCCTAATATAGATTGCAAACACTTTGATTCAAGATTACTAACCAAAATATAAGAATTTTCATGACAAAAATTACAATCAACGGATCAACATAAGAATTTAAATTCGGGAATATACAACACATTAATCCTATTGAGACTTTTTTTGGACGAAAACATTGATTTTTTTTTTGTTCATGTAAAAAATCAATTATTTGTTACTAATTTACTAAAAGTAAGAACATCTAACTCATCAAATTATATTGTCTTTAAACAGTTACCAAGGACATGAAGAATATGTTAGTAAACAAAAAAACCAACATAATTTTGTTATTTATAGTTCTAAAAGAGGCCCTAATGCCACTATTGGGGATTGATGTGTAAAAACAATCATAATAGCACAAACAACTGAAGTATTAACAATATAAAATTTTAATTAGCCTCAAAGTCATTGTTCCGATTAGAACACATAATTCAACAATTTAACAACCCATAAAGTGTTTAGATTTATACATTCAATTAGAGAGATATTATCAAAGTAGATAATTCTCAATTGTTGATTTACACAGAGCGTTATCAAAGTTTTTTGTAATTTATTGTAATTGTCAAACGGCATCTTAAAGCCTTTATTTATTTATGATAGTCATAGACTTTCCTCGAAATCATTCCATATGTAATAAATAAAGCTCAAAATGATTATCATTAACCCTAATTGATTACTAAAAACCTTCTAATAAATAAATAAACAACTGCTTATTTATTTGATCGCTTAATAAATAATGAACAACTCTTTAATTCTTATATACTAATAGTTGGTAAGTAATAAATGTTTATAAATTACAAATATTATATTTATATGTTCCTTTGATACTGTTGAGTGTGTGACCCCATTGGTTCACATACGAACTACAATTTATTACTTTTTTGAACATTAAATCCAACAACAATACAATATTTTCAACGAAGAACTAAATGAGGCACATGAAACAATTTCATAATAGACTGTTATTGTTGTTATACTTTACATTGACCATTAAATATCAGATCAACTATTGGAAAGAGGATGAAAATAAAAGGAGAATGCTTACAAGTTCGACAAGGATGTTATACACCATCTCATAACTAGGCAGTGGCAATAATTTGTCTTACCTTGTGGCTACACGATAATGAAATGCCATTACTTAAGACAATCACATTACCACGTTTAGGCTACGTTCTCCATAAAGCAATATTAAGCTTCATACCATAAGACAATACATCCTTCACCAGCAATATATGGATGGGAACATCCTAGGAATGGATAATTTTTAGGACATCACTGATAGACAAATGAGAAGTTGTTTTCCTGAAAGAGCATGTCCATGGACCATCCCAATGAGAAGGTCCTATAATAAAATGATGACTAGATGCTAAAAGAAGGTGGCATACTCACCTTAACTATCCACTTTTGTTACCAATAGATATATCAAAGTGGGGATCCTTAAGTAAGAGTAGGTCTTCTGGTAGCTATTCATAATGTCAGTTTTATTATTTTCTTATGTTGGATTTTAATTAGGAATGGCAATAGGGCTAGTTTGGGACAAGGAAGAGTTCCCCAAACCCGAACCCGAGAAAAAATCTTTCCTCATACCCGACCCGAAACCCAATGGGTTTCTTTATCGGGGATGTAAAATAACCCGAACCAGACCCTAAACCCAAAACCCAAAACCCAATCATGGAAACCGTAAAAAATATAAAAACTTCAAATACTAAACAATTAAAAATTAAAACCTTCACCAACCATTATAACCAAATAGAAATTACTAATAATAGCCTAATATTGTAGCATAAGTCTAGGGATGTTCGTTTGGATGGATCGGTTCAATCCGATCCAATCTAATGAATCCAAATAGATTTCAGTTTTCAAAACACGGATCCAAATAGTCCAAACTAAAAATCAAATCCGATCCGATCCAACCAAATTACAATTCGGTTGGATCGGTTTTTTTAATTCGGTTTTCATGCATCGAATCATTTTAAACAAATATATATAACTTGAATATTATACAAATCTAATAAAAAAACGAAAACAAACTATTTAGTTGTGAATCAAAATTTATAAATAACTACTAAAAAATTACAATTTATATTTTACAGACAAAAACCATTAAGAAAAAGTATATATGAAGTTTTACATTGGACGGTAATTTTTAATCTACTAAAAACTTTTTATTAGACTTTAATAAATAATTAAAGATATAATTAAAGAATAAAAGTATAAATAAATAAATAAATAATTGTCTATTTGGCTTTTTAGACTATTTGGTTCTTGTTTTATAAACCAAAACCAATCCAAAATCCAAAATAATAATTCGGTTTTGCTTAAATACCAATCCAAAAATCCGAATATCCGAACCAAATAGTCCAATCCAAATTGTTGAATTGGACAATCGGTTTTATCCAAATAGTGAACTGCCCTAAGCATAACCAACCAAGTACCAAATATCAAAAACTAAATCCATCACAATAATTCATTATGTTTAACACAAACTCTAAATGAAACCTAATCATCCAAACTTATAGTTCAGCTTTCTTTAGTATCTTCTTACCATGGTAAAGAATTTTATTAATAAAACGATCAATTAAAAAAACACAATATAAAAGTAATATCCTTATATGATATCATAGTGCTCTTACAGACAATTAAGGTAATTATAAGTTTTCTCGAATATCTTATAAGTTTTTTGTCTATATTAATGTATACATGAAATAAATCTATAGACAAATATATAAAATCTAATATTGTTCATTTTCCTTCATTTTGGCTTAATGTTTTCTTAGTGTTTTGTATTGTATCTTTAGTATGATTGATGGAGGTCTTACGTTGATAAAGATATGAATGACTGTATCTTTTTGCTATTGTTCTAGTATGAAACTTGACGGGTATTACCCTTGACCAAATTTATGGATACTCATCATAAATGGTCACTATGTCAAATAAGAGAATATTGGAAAATATCCACTAATATGTGGCCTTAGGACCATTTAAGTACTTATTGTCAGGCAGTTGCTAGGCTTACATTTCAAAATAACAACTATAACCATGATGGCGGAAACGTCTGAGGGTTTATGACTTCATGAACAGTATCACAACAACGTTTGTACAATAGTGATCAAAGCAAACACATCCATCATATACATAATTGTAATGTTACAAGAGTTCAAAAGATTGTACGTTTTAAATACAATTACAATATGATATCAAAATACATAGTATGATGCCATAGCGACCCATCGTCAAAGGTTGTAGTTACCTTATAAATTTCCTGAGAATACAAGTAGTTTGAAAGAGTGTCAACATTACGTTGGTGACTTCATAAGATTTTTTGTATGAGAAAATCCATAATCCTTTTTCCTTGTAAAAAGATAGTGTTTGAAACCAGAAAATCCAATATTTTCTAATAAATGAGTCGTAGTCTTAAAACCCAAAGACCGAGAATGTATAAGTATTTCTATACTTGAAAATAGTATTACGTAGTTTTATTCTTGTATGAAACAGTGTAAATAGATGTTTACTCGTAGACCAATCATAGATTTAATTCTGTAAAACTCATATGTATAAGTAAACCATACTTATATTTATATAACTGATAAAACGTAGTTTTAATTTCCATAGAACCAGTGTGTATAAGTAAAAACCATACTTATAGTTGTAACTTGTTAAAATATAGTTTTAATACCATAAAACTTGTATGAGGAGTCTCTTTCCTTGTAAAAGGTAGTATTGTAATCCAAGAAAATCCAATATTTTCTTATGAATGTATCCAAGTCTTAAAAACTCAAAGACTAAAATGTATAGTGTAGTTTGTAGTATAAAGGCATTGAAAATGTATATTTCTACGTAAACAATTTATAAAGTTGATTTTCCATGCGAGACGCCCTATAACCATACTGTGACCATGTAGGCCTGCTTCGACGTTCTTCAGGCGTCAGACTGTTATGACATTTGTCACCTCAGACCCGTCGGTCTAGCTGTAGCTAGCAGCTCAGGTGCGGGGTTGTCAATCCCGTATAGATCTATACACAAATATCACGTTCTCTTACCGAGACTCTGGTTATAAATTTCAGGACTTATAGTATGTACTTAAATAAGCACTGTGAAGACCCGTCTCACAAAAATGTATGTATCAATCAACTTGTTTATGTAAAGTTTGTATATGAAAAAACCCTTGTATTTGCCCATTATCATTTTTCCCAAGATAATATAGTAATGTATAATAATTATATATTTGTATATAATTAATTATCTTGTTCTAACGGTTATAGTAACATCTATAACCACCAACTATTACTATAATAGTTTATTTTTAGTATTCTTGTCGTGAAAAGCATATATTTACGAATATATGTGAAATAACTTATTTAAATGGTTATAAACAACATCTTTCAAGATATTTTACATAATAGTGGTGTAATAACTTGGTTATACTCTTTATTAATTCAAATATAATATTTCATGACTATCAAATAAAGAACGGCCAGGTAGAAGATCAAATGGGGAGGCAGGACCCTTTCAGCGTATAAGCCTTTCGGAAATCCAGCAACCTAGCCCAAATGATCGGCCTAGACACCGCTCTCGTAAGTAGATCATTCGATATTATATTTTGGAACTATAATTGAATTGTTGTCATAATGATGTTTACAAAATTCACATTTTGTTTACTACTGTTACAAATGAGTATAAATAGCTATTTTTATAGTTTAACTTGTATTCTCCCCCTTAAAACTTGAATAAAGATAAAAAGAAGGGGTATGAACTCACCTCAATGTCGACTATAATCTTATCGCCAATTGTTGTTAGATCGCCCGACTCTTCGTGCTTCTAACTCGAACTCACTATATGTATAACTGAAATATCTACTTCTAACGCTCATTCTTCGTATATCTCTCTATACGTATCGAAGAACTTGTTTGTGTGATTTGAATGACTAGAATGAGGCTATATTTATAGTAGATTTATTTTCGTATTGCGGCCCTCAAGATACAGATATATGACTTTTATGGCTTTTAGAATTTGTTTATGACAAAGCATACCCTTAAAATACTCTTTAAATAGATTTAATAGTTTTTATATAAAATAAATGATTTTTGTTTATTAAAATATAATCTACGAAAATCGTAGTTTAATAATATCAACTTTTTAACTAGAAGTCTTTAATGTATTAACGAAAGGGTATTAATTGTATGTTTAATGAAAATATAGGGTTTAAATGTAAATACAATTTCATTTTAAAGAAAAAGAAAATATTAAATATGAAACTAATATCAAAAATATTAAATTTTGACGTCAGGTTGTTTGTATCGACGATACGGTTTTGACGGTAAATTTTTCGTTTTATAAAATGACATAATATTTTTGATAAACTTAACAATATGTATTGTAGAGCTCAAAATGAATATACGAATTCTTAAGGGTAAAATGTGTAAAATTGAATAAATAATGAAATGGGACCCACTTTAATATAGTAATATTATTAATATACAAAGTTTCAAATCTCCAACTACCGATGGAGACTAATCGTTTCATACAAATCAAAAATATTAATAATAATAATAATAAATTTTATATAAATATATTATAATAATTAAATGTCGTTTTCAAGTTAAATTAAACGTTTTTCTATCATAACTTTTTATATATAACGTTTGGTAAAAATATAACTATATATTCGGAACCGTCGAAATTTTATCTACGTTTTGATATAAAATTTGTAATATTCCGACGAATTTTTTTTTAATATATTTCTACTGTTCACTATTCACGCCGGACACTATTCACGACGAATTTTTTTTAATATATTTCTACCAAAAACATATAATTTTGCAGTGTTTGTTTGCATAATTGATTTAAATTAGTGTTTATAATATACAACAATACATTGTAGAAGTTATAAAATTTACATTTCATCGTATGTTTCGGTTTACTTTCATTGACCTAATTTGATAGTTGTCACATTATCTACCCGTTAGAAAGAATTTCGTCCCGAAATTTAGCACTTTGAATAGATCCTCAAGGGTTTGAGAAGAGTTGTGAGTATTTGAGTTTCACCTGGTCCTCACGTTCCTAGGTAAATTCAGGTTCACGCTTGGTGCTTCCTAGTTTTCAATTGCTTTGATTTTGGAGTGTAATCCCGTGATATTTTCGATAAGTAACTTGAGTTAATCCTAGTATAAATAAGAGTTACTAGGTTGTTTTGTGAGTTAGGAGGATTAGAAATTCATTTAGAAGGAGTTTAAACCTTAAAAATAGTATAAAGGAGTTACATGGGTCGTGTAGGAGTCACTAGTCTCGTGTAGTACACATTTTCGAAACTGTTTAGCTTTACAGAAGTTATACGGGGCGTGTTTTAGTTACTGTAGCATCCAGTAGAATTGCACGTGTTAGGTGAAGATTTTTCAAAGGTAGGTTTGGTAGCCTCCTTTTGAATGCAAATTCTTCTTTGATTCACATTGATTTTTTCCACATTCATAAGCCTATAAATACTAGGCTTTGGTTGAGAAGCAAGATGCACCAACAATTGTAAATTGTAATCTTATTGAGTTAATAAGATTTCTCTAGTTGCAGCCCGTGGACGTAGGATTTGCACCGAATCCGAACTACGTAAAAATCCTTGTGTTCTTCTTGCTTTATTTTCGTGAGTTTGTGTGTGTGTGATAGTGTGTTTCCGCAGCGTGTACCCGATCCGATTCCTAACAACTGGTATCAGAGCTTCGGGTTTTGGAGGAGGTCTCGGTTTTAGAAATTAGAGTATGCTCTGTGGTTGCAGTTTTGTCTGATCTTCCACATCAGAAACTAATTTCTATTAATCGTATTAAAGGTGTCTTGGTACTTTGAAGGGTACTGTTCTGTCACACAAAAGTACTATAAAAGATTTGTCTCTTGTTTGTCGTAATGGCTGAAGACAAGGTTGTAATCGAGAAGTTCAACGGTTCTGACTTTAGCTGGTGGAAAATGCAATTAGAATCATTGCTATGTCAGAAAGATTTAGACGTGGTACTTGGAGACAAACCGGGGAGAATGGAAAAAGCTGCTGAAGATGCATGGAACTCAAAGGACAAGAAAGCTAAGGCGGTTATTACATTGTCGTTGGAAAGGAGCGTTGCTTTCAACATCATGAAGGAAACCACAGCGCGTTGTATGATGGATGCTTTGACGAACATGTATGAGAAACCGTCGGCGGCTAACAAGGTGTTCTTGATGAGGGAGCTGTTCACTACAATGATGAATGAGGAAGACTCAGTTACGGTTCACATTAACAATCTAAATTCAATTCTGTCCAGATTGTCATCTGTGGGAATTAAATTTGATAACGAGACTCAAGCTTCACTGCTACTAGCTTCACTACCTGATAGCTGGTCTGGAACAGTAACCGCTGTTACAAGTTCAGTGGGGACCAGTGGTATGACTTTTGAAGGGGTTAGAGATTTGGTTCTTGGCGAGGATGTCAGACGCAAGAATCAAGGTGGATCTTCTTCTTCTGAGTTATTAAATATCGGAAGAGGTAGAGGGAATAGCAGGAATAGTGGGAGCAGTGGGAGTCGGGGAAGAAGTTCATCTAGAACTTGGAAGAATGTGAAGTGCTGGAACTGCCAGGAGGTGGGACATGTTAAGAGTCAATGTCCAAAGAAAGAATTGAACATTACTGGTGCTGAGGGTGTGTCTGAGGATGATACACTGATACTAAGTATGGAAAGTTCTGTAGACTCTTGGGTCATGGATTCAGGGGCTTCGTTTCACGCCATGGACAACGGGGAAACGATGGTGAATCTAAAAGAAGGATATTTTGGGAAGGTACGGTTAGCAAATGACGAGATGCTTCAAGTAACGGGCATGGGAGATATTGATCTGGTTACTTCATTGGGAACTACATGGAACCTGAAGAATGTCAGGGTGATTCCGGAGCTGAAGAAGAAATTGATTTCTGTTGGTCAGCTGGATAAACAAGGACTGGAAGTAAGGTTTGGTGGTGGTAAATGGAGGGTGGTCAATGGTAATTCGGTGATTGCTCAAGGTATGAAGCGTGGGTCATTGTATATGGTTGAGGTACCTGCTGAGGGAAGTATGAACGTCTCCGTTAAGCATGACAAAATCTGATTCGCTAAATCTAGTGCTAAGAGAGTTCATTTTGCAAACATGAATTCTGGAGCCAAGGGGATGTTAGCTGAACGAGTCGGAAAGTCTAAACCATTCAGGGGATTTTGTGACAGTAGAAGCACGGGGTGTGTTCCGGGTACAGTTACAAAGAGCCGTTGGGTTTTGAAGACTAAGACTGAAAAATTCTCTCCTGTTGGAAGTTTGCAAAGTTTGGAGAGTGTTAGTGGTCCTCGGTGTATCTCTGGAGCTGGTGGAGTGTCCAAACCGGTTGAGACAGAGGATGAGTCAGTGGTGGGCTTAGCCACGGCTGAGTTGGAGCTAGTGGGAGCTTCAACGGGCCCTTCTAGTACTTGAAGATGAGGGGTGGCTGCAATTAGAGAAATTGGACTAAGTTTAGCTTGTTCTTGGGAGCTGGAGGCTTGGAAGACTTGGTTGTTTTAAGATTACTGGAGTTGGACTACGTTGTTCAAAATCTTCAAGTGGGAGATTGTTAGGTGAAGATTTTTCAAAGGTAGGTTTGGTAGCCTCCTTTTGAATACAAATTCTTCTTTGATTCACATTGATTTTTTCCACACTCATAAGCCTATAAATACTAGGCTTTGGTTGAGAAGCAAGATGCACCAACAATTGTAAATTGTAATCTTATTGAGTTAATAAGATTTCTCTAGTTGCAGCCCGTGGACGTAGGATTTGCACCGAATCCGAACCACGTAAAATCCTTGTGTTCTTCTTGATTTATTTTCGTGAGTTTGTGTGTGTGTGATAGTGTGTTTCCGCTGCGTGTACCCGATCCGATTCCTAACAGCACGGGTTGGGTTTCGGAGTACGGGTCGGATTTTTAGAAGTTAACAATGCTAACTTTACTGGTTAACGTCGCTAACCTGTGTTAGCGGGGTTATTTGGGCAGCTTTCCTTATTTACCCCATTTACAAATCAAAAATCCTCCTAGGTTATTTTCAAAGTAAAAGGTGCCAAATTTGGTTATTTTGATCAAGAGTTTTGTGTAGGAGAAGTTTTGGGAAGGTTGGGTTTAACGCCCGAAACGCGTTCTCGAGTTCTTAATTCACAAGGTTAGAAATTTTGAGTGTTAGAGTTTCAAACCCTAGATGTCCAAGTCTAAAAGTATGCATTGGTTCACCTCATATGTAGGTTGCTAATATTTATTGTATTGAGTCCAAATATTGTGATGTTTTTTAACGGTTGATTTGGTAAAATCGCGAAATTAGGAGTTTTGGTTTGATAGCATATGATATTTTCTAATTGTGATTTGTATTAGCTATTGATTTCTTAATCATTTGAGTTAAGTATTATGGAAATGCCTAAGCACGTTTAAGATATGATATGTGATGTCTTTTTACAGTTGATACTAGTAGGATGGAAGGAAACATATAAGATGCATGTGAACCACGAGCTCTACAGATGCTAGATGAGTAGGTTCTAATTCATTATTTATGACTAGATTATTATATAATTGAACTAACTATTCTTTGAACTATTTCCATTATCAGAAGATATATATATATATATATATATATATATATATATATATATATATATATAAATGTCTTTTCGTTATCTCGTTCTCATCGGAGTCAAGCCGCGAATTTGGAAAAAGGATATCAATTAGGGTAGTGAAAAGATTGCACCTACTGTAGATATTTTGAATTTCGGTAATAAGAATGTGGGTTGTCCTTTCAGTTCCAACTGTAAGATACTATATAAACAGGTATGTAGTATCATCCATATCTACATCTTTTGCTACTACCAGTTTATTCTTATATAATCTCAGATTTCCAAATCGAGGTATGGAAAATAGATTTCCTATGGAAAATTTGTCAGACACTGAGCTGAATTTCTTAAGGGAAGAGGGTACCTCCCTATCGTTTAATCAGATACCTCCACTGGAGTAGATCTAACAAATCAGAGGTTTCAAACTGACATTCAAAATCAGGATCAAATACAGTCGATCCACGATGACACTATTGGGCTCGCTTCAGGGAATTCTGAGTCCGTGGGTGGTTTTCAATATCAGGATCATTTTCAATTGATCCAAAGTAACTTAGAAAGTTTCAAGAATGGGAATTCTGGGTTTATGGTTGATTCTAGAAATCAAGAACTATTACCCATAATAGGTAACAATGAAAGTGTTAGTGATCAGGGTCATACACAATTGATCCAAAATAAAAACGTTTCAACCTCGATTCCAAGAACCTTTGAAATTCGTAGAAAAAGGGGTTCTAGACATGCGTTGAGTAAGGAGACAATATCCATGCATTTTGACAAGCCCATTTTGGAAGCTGCAAGGAAACTCAACATTGGATCAACACAGTTGAAGCAACGCTGTAGGAAGTTAGGCATCAAAAGTTGGCCTCGACGAAAGATTAAGAGTCTACAAACTCTTATTAACCATACTCAGGTTAAGAATTGTATTTCTTTTCCCCTATTTTAATACCATGAGATTGTAATGACTGAAAGTATTTATGCAACAGGAATGGGATAATAATCCTAGTAAAGCAGACGTAATACTTGGTCTAGAGAACGAGAAAAGAGCAATAATCGAGGGTTCCAGTTCGAAGATAACTGATACCACAAAGAGATTGAGGCAAGCTGCCTTTAAGGCTGTTTACAAGAAAAGAAAGGTTCAGAAGAGGGAGGAAGCTTCATCAGGGACCCATACACAGCAACAATCTCTGCCTTCTGTTTCTGCTATGAGTGGTTTTAACCATGATTTTCTCAAGATCACAAGTGAAGAGAACCCAGAAGACTTGGCAGGTGACATAGTCCGCCTTCGGCTTTCAGATTGAATTTATACCAATATTAGTTTAATGGAACTGTTGGTAGGGATGATGGTAGGTTTTCGATAATAGTTATTGGTCATGCATTATCGAATTGTCAGGTCTACTATGTAAGGATAGGGGTATAAGAGATACATAAAGTGTCTAGATGTATGGTTCTATAGTATTATAAAATACTCCTATAGTATTTTAGCTTTATATTTTGTTTTAGAGTTTCTTTGTATATGGTTCTTGGTAAGTTTTTAGACATGTTGTTCACTACGACTATTTCTAAGTACATGTTAGTCATACCTTCGACAAATACAGTTGATCAAGCTCTATCTGTCCTAGGTATGATTACATAACTACCTAGGCCTACTCGTAGTGTTCAACTCATCTTATTACTCTTGTATTGTTCTGGTTATGACACTGTTCTAGTATGTATGTACTTGTACTTATACTTTATAAAAATATCATTGTATTTTAAAGTATACTTTGTACAGATTGTTTTAGAGAGTTTTAGTCCCATTGTATTTATAGTTGTATATCTTAAATGGATTGATATACTTAGTTCACTATAAACAATGCTCTGATACCAATCTGTCACACCCTCAAACCATGATGGCGGAAACGTTTGAGGGTTTATGACTTCATGAACAGTATCACAACAACGTTTGTACAATAGTGATCAAAGCAAACACATCCATCATATACATAATTGTAATGTTACAAGAGTTCAAAAGATTGTACGTTTTAAATACAATTACAATATGATATCAAAATACATAGTATGATGCCATAGCGACCCATCGTCAAAGGTTGTAGTTACCTTATAAATTTCCTGAGAATACAAGTAGTTTGAAAGAGTGTCAACATTACGTTGGTGACTTCATAAGATTTTTTGTATGAGAAAACCCATAATCCTTTTTCCTTGTAAAAAGATAGTGTTTGAAACCAGAAAATCCAATATTTTCTAATAAATGAGTCATAGTCTTAAAACCCAAAGACCGAGAATGTATAAGTATTTCTATACTTGAAAATAGTATTACGTAGTTTTATTCTTGTATGAAACAGTGTAAATAGATGTTTACTCGTAGACCAATCATAGATTTAATTCTGTAAAACTCATATGTATAAGTAAACCATACTTATATTTATATAACTGATAAAACGTAGTTTTAATTTCCATAGAACCAGTGTGTATAAGTAAAAACCATACTTATAGTTGTAACTTGTTAAAATATAGTTTTAATACCATAAAACTTGTATGAGGAGTCTCTTTCCTTGTAAAAGGTAGTATTGTAATCCAAGAAAATCCAATATTTTCTTATGAATGTATCCAAGTCTTAAAAACTCAAAGACTAAAATGTATAGTGTAGTTTGTAGTATAAAGGCATTGAAAATGTATATTTCTACGTAAACAATTTATAAAGTTGATTTCCCATGCGAGACGCCCTATAACCATACTGTGACCATGTAGGCCTGCTTCGACGTTCTTCAGGCGTCAGACTGTTATGACATTTGTCACCTCAGACCCGTCGGTCTAGCTGTAGCTAGCAGCTCAGGTGCGGGGTTGTCAATCCTGTATAGATCTATACACAAATATCACGTTCTCTTACCGAGACTCTGGTTATAAATTTCAGGACTTATAGTATGTACTTAAATAAGCACTGTGAAGACCCGTCTCACAAAAATGTATGTATCAATCAACTTGTTTATGTAAAGTTTGTATATGAAAAAACCCTTGTATTTGCCCATTATCATTTTTCCCAAGATAATATAGTAATGTATAATAATTATATATTTGTATATAATTAATTATCTTGTTCTAACGGTTATAGTAACATCTATAACCACCAACTATTCCTATAATAGTTTATTTTTAGTATTCTTGTCGTGAAAAGCATATATTTACGAATATATGTGAAATAACTTATTTAAATGGTTATAAACAACATCTTTCAAGATATTTTACATAATAGTGGTGTAATAACTTGGTTATACTCTTTATTAATTCAAATATAATATTTCATGACTATCAAATAAAGAACGGCCAGGTAGAAGATCAAATGGGGAGGCAGGACCCTTTCAGCGTATAAGCCTTTCGGAAATCCAGCAACCTAGCCCAAATGATCGGCCTAGACACCGCTCTCGTAAGTAGATCATTCGATATTATATTTTGGAACTATAATTGAATTGTTGTCATAATGATGTTTACAAAATTCACATTTTGTTTACTACTGTTACAAATGAGTATAAATAGCTATTTTTATAGTTTAACTTGTATTCTCCCCCTTAAAACTTGAATAAAGATAAAAAGAAGGGGTATGAACTCACTTCAATGTCGACTAGAATCTTATCGCCAATTGTTGTTAGATTGCCCGACTCTTCGTGCTTCTAACTCGAACTCACTATATGTATAACTGAAATATCTACTTCTAACGCTCATTCTTCGTATATCTCTCTATACGTATCGAAGAACTTGTTTGTGTGATTTGAATGACTAGAATGAGGCTATATTTATAGTAGATTTATTTTCGTATTGCCGCCCTCAAGATACAGATATATGACTTTTATGGCTTTTAGAATTTATTTATGACAAAGCATACTCTTAAAATACTCTTTAAATAGATTTAATAGTTTTTATATAAAATAAATGATTTTTGTTTATTAAAATATAATCTACGAAAATCGTAGTTTAATAATATCAATTTTTTAACTAGAAGTCTTTAATGTATTAACGAAAGGGTATTAATTGTAAGTTTAATGAAAATATAGGGTTTAAATGTAAATACAATTTCATTTTAAAGAAAAAGAAAATATTAAATATGAAACTAATATCAAAAATATTAAATTTTGACGTCAGGTTGTTCGTATCGACGATACGGTTTTGACGGTAAATTTTTCGTTTTATAAAACGACATAATATTTTTGATAAACTTAACAATATGTATTGTAGAGCTCGTAAAATATGTAAAATTGAATAAATAATGAAATGGGACCCACTTTAATATAGTAATATTATTAATATACAAAGTTTCAAATCTCCAATTACCGGTGGAGACTAATCGTTTCATACAAATCAAAAATATTAATAATAATAATAATAAATTTTATATAAATATATTATAACTAGTATTCGGACAGTCCGCGCGATGCTGCGGAAGCCCCGTATATTGAAAAAACGCAGCTCGACAAAGACAAATTACGTAAAGGACGAAAAATGTAACTTTAAAATATAATAAGGGACTGGAATCGTAACTTACGAAATACCAATAATATAACTTTATAATAAATAAGGTGAAAACAATTAATTCAAAATTAGTTGAGGAGAAAAAACGTAAATATAAAAGTTTACTATAAGAAGAATCAAAATTGCTATTTTCAAATCAAAACTTATTTACAATTTGTATCCTATATTTTACCAATAATACTATGATCTGAATTTAATAATAATGGTTCTGGAGATAGTAAAACCAAATGAATAGTACCATTCTCCTCACAAACGGAATTTGCTAATTAATATATATATAATAATTAAATGTCGTTTTCAAGTTAAATTAAACGTTTTTCTATCATAACTTTTTATATATAACGTTTGGTAAAAATATAACTATATATTCGGAACCGTCGAAATTTTATCTACGTTTTGATATAAAATTTGTAATATTCCGACGAGTTTTAAATTTTACTGTTCACTATTCACGACGAATTTTTTTTTAATATATTTCTACCAAAAACATATAATTTTGCAGTGTTTGTTCGCATAATTGATTTAAATTAGTGTTTATAATATACAACAATACATTGTAGAAGTTATAAAATTTACATTTCATCGTATGTTTCAGTTTACTTTCATTGACCTAATTTGATAGTTGTCACATTTTCCCCAATGATACTTGATGGAAGTAACAATTATATAACTAATGGGAAAATCAGATTTTCTATTAGATGTCTCTAACATATTGCATAGAACATATATGAAATTATTTCTAACTCCCTCTAATTGAATTCCCTTAAAAACACCATAATTCTTTATTGCTAATATCCATTGATTGTGACATCATAACGAGAATCATGACTTCATCTTCTATGTCAAACGTCATTGTGAAGATTGACTATCCTTCAAGTACGCTCTCTAACTTTTATGAGATGGATTCAATATGTGTTTTAATTGATTAGGAAAGTGAATGAGATAATTGATTTCTAATAATTAGCCAACATACAGACATTGTTCAAGCACTACTAAGCAATACATAAATATTGTTCACAAAACTTTCAACAAAATAGGTTTGAATAAGTGTTTTGAACATCATATGATGAATGGTTTCAAACTATATATTCATTACCATGTTTTCCAAAACCCAATTTTAGAGCAAATGAGGAACAAGATACCACTAATACCATGTTTTTACATCTACTAAGCAATATATAGAAATTATTCACAAAACTTACTACAAAGAACAATCAGAATAAGGGTTTTAAACATCACCTGATGAATAGTTTTGAATTTGTTCTTCATTAGGAAATATTCAAAACTCTTTTTCCTGAGTAAATGAAGAATAATATACCAATACATACTATTTTTATGCACTTATGAAGTAATACATAACAAATATTTACAAAACTTACAACATGAATCAAACAAAAAGGAGATTTTCAAAGTTTTTCATACAGTGATTTTTGAACTTGTTTCTCATTAGGGGATTTTTGAACAACTCATAGATAAGTTTCAATATGGATAATTATATATGAAAAATAATACTTTAGTTATAGGGGAGCCACAATAATTGAGTTCGAAAACTCAAAGCACAATTCAAAAGTGATCAAGTCTCGACCAACATGGTCATTTACGACATTCTGAAAAAGTTGGGGTGTTTTGTCATATTTATTTATGGAATGCGATCATTTTCATCATTATCCTTAAAAAAAGTTCTTAGAAGGGTTCAGCCATTGAAGAAAGTTTATGATAACATTATTGAATGAAGTTGGTGAGATTTTAGTATGACAAAATAAAAAAGTTTTACAAAAATGTAATATATCTTAGGTGCTTTACTGAATGAATAATTTATACTTTGTCCACATTAGATGTACCAAAATACGAGAATTATCTCGATTAAGGGCTAAAATCATGATATTTAGAAAACATTCATTGACAGGTTTGGGTCAAGATGTTAAATTAATAGTTCAAGCCTTGAACATTTAAAATGTAATTCTAATATATCTATATTATAATGCATATATAATATGTACAAGTTATTAAAGCACAAATGTCTTAAAAACTTTAAGAGGTACAAGAAGATAATGCAAGTTGCTGTAAACATTCTTAACCATTGATTACTTATAATCTATCAATGGCTGAAAATAAATCTAACAACTTCACATGGATCACAAATTCAAAAAACAAATTCAAAAAACTTATTCCCTCCAAAGATTACATTATAAAAACAAGAAGACTTTTTCACAATTTACACTCAATCTATTTTTTCTCTCTTGATAACTTTTTTTTATGTTTCTGCACAACACAAATATAACACTTCATTGCTTTGTATGCTTTTCATATGAAATTCTGCACATAAACACAAATATTATAATTTTGCAGGTCTATAACAAGTTTCAGCACAACACCAAGGTATTGGTGTTTATTTTTTCAGAGATGTAACCAGTTTCTGCTTACCATGTCAGCTATACGATTGCAGATTTCATAAAGATCCAGCTTGTAGTTGTTTCGCCAATATCCATTTTTTCTGTCACAAATAAGCATCTTTAGTAGTGTATCATATTATAGAAAGCACCAACAATATTTAAAAGCTGTAAATTATGCATTATTATTGATTTGTTTATATAATTGATTTTGTATAAAGAAAACAAATTTTGATTTTTGATTTAATTTATGTTTTAGCACCTTTTACAGAAAGCACCAATAACCATTTTACAGATCGAGGGTGTTAGTCGTTCAATACCAGATTAAAATACATATCAGATCGAGGGTGTGCAGCCAGGATTTGAAAAAAAAATCTGAAAACTGTTAAAATAAATTAAATATACCGATTCCAAGAAAATGAAATTTTGCACAGATCGGATCGAGGGTGTGCAGTTAGGATCTGAAAAACAAAATCATAATTACAATCAAAAATATAAAATCAGTTTCAAAACTAACACAACAACGAAAATCATCAGTCATAACAAAATCAGATTTGTAGAGGTGCCTTACCGGTGGGTTACCTTTGTAATCAAGCCTTTTGGAACTCTGTAATCAGTGAGCAAAGAAAAGGATCGGATCAAGCCTTTTAGAAAATCAGATTTGTAGAGGCGCCTTGCAAGATCGGAACACTGTAATCAAGCCTTTTACAAAATCAGATCTGATCCTGATATCGGCTTCTATCCCCTTTGCCCCGCTTTCCACTCATACTAATCGAACTCTGTAATCAGTGAGCACATAAAAGGATCGGACTCCCCTCACCAATCTCTTTGGTCAAAGGGAGTCACCGAAGAGAGTTGGAGAGAGGGAGAGATCGAGAGGTGCATCCTTGAAGTACCAGGTATGATGAAGGCATCTGTCAATCGAGAGGAAGCAGATCGGCGGTGCTTCGTTGTTGTGCGAAAAAGAACTAGATCGGCGGGTCTTGGCTGCAAATCGAAGAGGCGAGAGAGAAGAAGCAGATCGATAGTGAGAAGCAGATCGGAGAGGGGAATCACGAGAGGGAGAATCGATAGTGAGAGGCGAGAGAGAAGCAGATCGGAGAAGATGGAACCGGATGGAGAAGATGGAGCCGGTAATCGAGAGACGCTGGAACCGGGAGGAGAAGAGATAGCGGCTTATGTGAAGATGTGATTTTAGGGTTAGGTTTAATGTGGGTATATTAGGGCATTAGTAATTATAAATTTATTCCTTTTAATTTATAAATTCAGCTTAAATATATATATTCTTTTTTTGTGTATTTCTTTAATAAAAATACATAATCGAATAAAATCAAAATAATTTATTGTATAAAATTGCAAACAAATTGTTTGTACCATTACTATCTTTTTTAAGGACTAAAATCAAAAAATTTATTGTATAAAAATGCAAAAAAAAACTTATAATAACACATTTTTCTTTAAAATATACTAACAAATTATTGAAAACACTGGTATGCTAAATTATCGATAGTAGATCATTAGAATCGAAAAAATTTATGTACAGTAACGATCATTAGAATCGTGTTTCATTTTTAATTTTTAATTTTTTATCCTAAAACAATCTAACGAAAGAAAATGTATTAATTGAAATTTGGTTTTTTTAAAAAGAAATTAATCATCCAAATAAAGTTATTCATCGATTTTAACTATTCGTCGTCTACCGAAAGATACTAATCGCTGAAACTCAACTAATTGCCGCAAAAATCGATTCACCGCCGCCGCATCACTTACGTTTATTTTTAACCAAAAACAACAATATACTTTTACTTTTGAACTAAAAAATGCCCGAAGGATAACTAACTATTTTGTTAAACTATATATCAAAACGAACTATCATCACCCCCGCATTGCGCATCGTGAGTTTGCGGGTACGCCGAATGAAATTATTCGCCTCCGCCGCATCGCGCGGGTACCAACTAGTATATATATATATATATATATATATATATATATATATATATATATATATATATATATATATATATATATATATATATATATATATATATATATATATATATATATATATATATATTGTAACACCCCTTTCTCAAACCATAAGTTAATATAGTTTATTTTACAAAACGTGACCAATAATACGATACCAAATTTTTTTTAAAACTTTATACTGAAAGGGTATTACAGACTCAATACAGAAACCATAATTTAAACTTATCTGCATTTACATTGTCCCATCTTCAAGGTATAATAAGTAACCTAGCTCCTGCTCCTCTCACCTAAGTACATAGTATTTAAAACAAGTAGTACGTGAGACATAAAGTCTCGTGAGTAATATGGGTTTAGACCCAAAACTTTTCTGTTTAAAACCTGATAATAAGTAAACTACTAAAAATTCACTTTCATAACAAATCTCGAATCCCTTCACTTTTCTCTAAAAACAAAACACTTTCTTTCTCAAAAACTGCTTCTTACTTTAAAACTGTTTTATTCTTGAAAACTGCTTTCTTTCTTTAAAACTAATTTCTTTCTCATATATTCTTGACTAACTGAAACTTATAAATTAAGTCATTTTAATTCATTCAACTAGCTCCCCTCGTGGTACAGAACAGATCCGTCCACTCGGTTGTGCTCATTCTGTCTCCCCTTTGTGACTTGAAACAGATTCAAGCACTAGGGTATACTAAGCTAGACAACTACTTCGCGACGGGAGGTACCATCCCAGTAGTGTCTTCTGATCCTCCGATTATGTGGGTGATCCTAGTCCGGACAACTGGTTCATAATTCTTTCTTTCTTTAATTCTTACTTCATTTCATCTCAAATTGGTCAAAATGGGACACAATTTGCAAACAACTCTTACTCAAACATTTTTATAACTCTTTGCTAAAAATACTTTCAAAACTGCTTTTGACATCTTAGTTCCTATAAGGAACTTCTTTCAAAATACTTT
The DNA here is from genome assembly GCA_023525715.1 of Cichorium intybus. Lineage (NCBI taxonomy): Eukaryota > Viridiplantae > Streptophyta > Magnoliopsida > Asterales > Asteraceae > Cichorium > Cichorium intybus. Next base: position 122,723,100 of record CM042012.1, read on the forward strand.
GCAAACAATACTTTAAAAAAATCTGCTTTTAACACTAAGCCCTTGTATAGAGCTTCATTAAAAACTATTTTCCAAACTTTAGTATTTATAAACATTTGGAAATCATACCTTTCTGAAAATAATATTTTGCTATGTACCATAAAAATCCTCATAAAACTCACATTGGTTCTACTACGGTTCACTAGGCTTCACGTACGCCTTTTCCTTTCCCGTGCTCCACAACGTTTGAAGCACCACCTATACATGTATTATATATATAAATACATAATATAATTAACTTTATAGTTCTAAAGCTTCATACGTCTCAACTCTAGGTTATAATAAATGTATAACCATTAATACACTCGTTTTATCGTTTTCCCCGAGATACGCGTATACTGCTACAGTAATCCCGAGGTATCGTATTTCAGTTCCGACTCTTTCCATGAAATCTTATCCCATATTAGACTTGTGTTTCAAATTTGAAGTCAATTGGACAAGTTTAGCTCAATTTCCAAAAATCAAGTTTTAACAATAAACTTGAAATTAGCCACTGCCGCTACAGTGACATTTCCGCAAGGTCGGATTACGGATTTGACCATTCCCAACATGTTCTTATATCATTTCAAGGTTATGGCTAAAATTTCAGGTCAAACGGACATGTCTAGCTATGGTTTCTAGCATTTGAAGGCGCACTGCGCCTGGTATGGGGCGCACTGCGCCTGGGCGCACCCCGCCCTGGTCCTGGGCGCATTGCGCCTGGCGCCTGGGCAGGCTCCTGATCAGTCGCGATTTGGCACTGTAGCATGCAGTTTTAAGGCTTTAAGCTCTTATTCCAGGTCTTAATCACCTGGGGTTTGTTCTAGGACTAAAACCCTTGACTAATAACACATTTTAAGCCATTAAAAACACTTTAATAGATCAATTGCAGAAATTAAAGTTCTTGGCTAAACTTGAAAATTCTCAAGAATAGCATTCTACTTTCATGTTTTTGAGTTAAGTTCTTAACTAATGGCTTATTGGAAGCATTAGCTACTTAACCCACATGATTTATAACTGTAATTTCAGTTTCTATTCAACCCAAGGAACCAAATCAAGGACACACCCAAGAACTAGGTTAAAGAAAATGAAATCCTACCTTGGAATCACCAATTCCAACCTTCAATTCCTTGCTTGAACTTCTAGTAATTCTTCTTCCCTCTTGCTCTCTCTAACTCTCTCCCGTGACTTCTGAAATGTTCTTCAAGCTTCTGGAGAATGAGAGTTTAACTCTCTATTTTATAATTAAGTTTTTATAAAATAATTTCATTTTGGTCCCTAACTTCCAAATTTCTTCACAAAGGTGGTCCAAGAGTCATAACTTGATCATTTATGCCTCATTAACTTCCAACTTAACAATTTCTTGACATTTTGGTCATTTTCATGTCAAATGACCATTTTGCCCTTTTCGGCCATTTTTCACTATTCATGCGGTAAAACTTCAAATTTTCCATAAACTTTTATTTCTTACTTTATTATTTTACAAATACATATTATTACACATAATAGTCGTACAATATGACAAAAGACGGTTTTACCCTTTTTTGACTTTTTCGCGGGTTCTTACAGTCACCCCTCCTTAAGCGGATTCCGTCCTCGGAATCTTTTCGTAATCGGTGAAATTTGGATATCTTCTCTTCATTTCCGCTAACGTCTCCCAAGTTAGGTTTGACCCTAATGGATGCTTCCACTTGACTAGAACAAGGTCAATCTCCTTATTCCTTAGCTTTTTAGTCTGCATTTCTAGGATGGCTTCGGGTTCTTCAATCAGTTTGCTAGGAGTCTCCACCCGCAGGTCAGTATACGGTATTACTAACTCTTCTTTACCAAAGTACTTTTTCAAGTAGCATACATGAAAGGTATCATGTATTCCACTGAGTTCGGGTGGTAACTCTATCTTGAATGCTTGTAACCCAACTCTCTTCAGGATTCTAAAAGGTCCAATGTACCTTGGACTCAACTTTCATCTCTTGTCAAATCTAACCACTCCTTTCCATGGCGACACTTTAATCATCACCAAATCTCCTTCTTGCAAGTCATCCGGTCTCTTCTTCAGATTTGAGTAACTCCTCTGTCGATCTTGTGCGGCTTTCATATTGGCTTGAATTACTCCAATTTTTTTTTCATTAGTTACTCTAACAATCTCTGGCCCTGTAAGCTTAGTCTCACCCGCTTCCAACCAGTATACAGGAGTTCTACACTTTCTACCATATAATGCCTCAAAAGGTGGCATTTTAATGCTAGAATAGTAGCTGTTGTTGTATGCAAACTCCATTAATGGCAGGTGTTCATCCCAACTACCTGCAAATTCCATCACGCATGATCGTAGTATGTCTTCTAATGTCTGGATCGTTCGTTCACTCTGACCATCCGTTGGTGGATGATATGCTGTACTTAGCTGAATTCTTGTCCCCATTTTCTCTTGTAAAGCACTCCAAAAGTTAGAGGTGAATCTAGGATCTCTGTCTGAAACAATAGACAACGGTGCACCATATATTCTTAACACTTCATCTGAATACAACTGGGCTAACTGCTCCAATGGAGTAGTTTCTTTTATGGCTAGAAATAGTGCACTCTTGGTCAACCGGTCTACTATGACACATATACTATCATGACCTCTTCTTGTTCTCGGTAACCCGACAACCAAGTCCATGGTTACATCTTCCCACTTTTCGGCTGGAATGGGTAATGACTGAGCATCTCCATGCGGAGCCTAACGTTCCGCCTGGACTTGTATACAAATAACACACATGGAGATGTACTTTTCTCAACTTTAAACTTTAGCTTATATGACTCTTCGAAAATCAACTTTCTCAAATCTCCTGCTTTCAGCACCCAAATACGGGTTCTAGAAGTCTTTAACTCTTGTCTACTTGTCTCAAACTGCATGTCCCCCTCATTTCACATCTTTCATATCTGTGCTCTTTCCAACTTTTTGTTGAACTGCTTTACCCTGTTCTACAATACTGGACACTAGTTCTATACGTATCAATCTTGCATTGATTCTTTTTTTTCTGGAACTTTTCTACTCAATGCATCTGCTGCCACACTTGCTTGCCTGGATGGTAAACAATCTCGCAAACATAATCACTGATCAACTCTAACTATCTTTTCTGTCTTATGTTCAACTCTATTTGAGTGAACACATACTACAAACTCTTGTGATCAGTGAATAGCTTGCGCTTTGTTCCATACAGGTAATGCCTCCAAATTTTCAAGGCAAATACTATCGCTATTGGCTCTATATCATAGGTAATATACTGTATTTTTTTTAAACTATCTGGGAGCATATGCTATACTCGTACTCCTCTGCATCTACACACAGCTAAGCCCTCTTTGTGAGGCTGTCTACTTCAAAATCTTTTGTCCCATCTAGTAATATAAGGACAGACGCATTACTAGACTTCTCTTTTAATGTAATAAATACTTTTACTTATTTTCTTACTGGAGTAAATTTCATATTTTAAATTTACTTTCTCTATCTTATTTTAGAAGCTCTAACATTCCATACTTTATTATAGAAAACTGACTTTCCAATAGTCAATCTACATTTATAATTACTTCTTTTTTGTTTTTGTCATTAGACTCAGATCTCATGTATATATATGCATATTTCTACGATATCTGCCCACTTCGTCTTTATACATTTCTTTAGAAGTTTTACAACTTCGTATATCTACATATACCTGAGGGATTGACTTTTCAAAAGTCAATCGCTATTCTTGTTTCTTTCATCTTTAATATTCAAAGAATTTTCTATCCTTTCTCTCTTTTTCTTTGTCTTTACTATTAATTTTCTTACATTCTCATAAGGTTATTACCTTATCATCTTATTACTTGCATGTATTACTTTTATAAATACATGTCTAGTATCATTCTTTACTTATATTGTTTGTTTTTTTATCTTTCGGCGTATTAAAGATCTAAACATCTCTTTCACTTTTCTTATATTTTAGTAAATTTCAATCTCTTTTACTTATTATTCTTTCTAGTATAATCTTGTCTTTTTCATTTCTCAGTTTCTTTATAGTACTCCTTTGAGTACACTTCTTATTTTCTTAGGTACCCCATGTACCATTCTCATCTTGTTATTTATGTTTTAGTATTTTCTTATAATTCTTATTTCTCATACTGATGCTTAATTTAGCATTCTACTTCTTGCTTACTCTTTATTTACTATGACTAATGCCAAAATAACTTTTACTTCTCTTTTTATCCTGACTGCACTATAATCATGTTTCAATAAAATTTGGCGTTTCCGTCTCAACAATTTCTTGTTTTATCTCATCATGCATACTAATCATACACTACTTTCATATTCATATCGATTACCTTCATTCATTTTTTTTAACAATTAGTCTTTATATCTTACATATTTTTACTTATAACTTTCTAGGTTTGATACCCAGAATTTCTTTTATTTAAGTTTCATTTCTTTACTCTCTTTACTTTTATGTATCTTATAGCGATACACACTATACAAATTTTTTTTATAGTTTCTCTATTCTTTGACCACTTTTGCTCTTCACTTCTTCTTAGAAGTGGTAACTTCTTGTCTCTTTGTTTTAGCTCTTTATCTGACATTTATCTGAATATACACTTTTACTCTTTATATCATATTTGACTCTTTGTCTAATACCTATCCAAATATTTGCTTTTATTCTTTATCCCCTGTTGTTTGTGACTCTCAATCATTTTCTCACAGTCCTTCGGTTATACTTTTATCATTCTCAATTCTTCTTATTTCATATTTATATGGTCACTAAATCCGATTTTCAAATGACCATTTCTTTAATGACTATCTTTATATTTTTCTCAGTGTCATCATTATCTGTATTATCTCTAACTGTTCATCTAATATTTAATTAGGTATTTAGTCTCTCTATTGTCTCAACTCATTCTCTTGCATTATAGAAATGCAACCTACTCTTAGTCTTTAATAAATTTTATTACTTTCCCATTCAATTAACTTACTTTGTTATATTGCTCACTATAATACATTTCAAACTTAGTTATTTGCTTCAACTATTAGATATTTTTATTTGTCATATTACTCTCAAGTTTGGAAGTCACAACTTCCCATTTCCGATATTTTCATTTCTGTCTTAAATTCATCTTCTACTACTTGGTTAAGTAGTTTGCTTTCATTTTATACTATCTTATTTACTCACAATTTTTATATACATACTTTCATTTCTTGGTTGTCCACGAACAACCCATCATACTACTTTTTAATATTTATACTTCAATTGGGTTTATCCAACTCACTTCTTTTTACTCTTTCTGCTTAAATGTTTTCATGCTTCTCTCTTATATGAATTTAATTCATATATCCGTACTCACATTCTTTTCCAATCTTTCTTATTTATATTCCATAATTATAATTCATTTCCGTTAGACAACTGAAATTTTCAGTTATACTCTTTATTTTATAACTGTACTATATACTTCATTACTTCTATTAACATTTTCAATACATTTACACATTCTGGCCATGTCTCATTACTGATTCTCGTTATACTTTACATTATTTCTCATATTATACGGTGGTCATCACAACCACAATTCAAACTTTTCTCCTTCATTACTTTAGCATCCTTGTCATCTTATTTTTAGTGCTCTTTACTCGTATTTTCTTATGTCTTATTACATATACTTTATACTGACTCATATAGAGTAGGGGATTTTTCCCTATATATCTCATATTTACTATTTTGTCTTTAACACTTTTTCTTTTATACTGTATTGTTTCCAGTCATACTGGATTTTCTTCCATAGGTATACTGAATCTATACCCCTCAAACCTCTTACACTTATCTCTTACGGCTTCACATGATTCCTGTGTGGTTCCACCAGACTCAAATGTATATCCTGTGATTATGATAGTACGGGCCCATATTATTATAACCACATATACACATTTGCTTCCAGTTTTACCACTAAGACTCATGTTCCACTGTTGTGGTTTTACTCCCAATCCTACTTACTCCCTACATTATACCCAATAGGTGCTCTACTAATCTCCTACACAGTTTAAGTCTAGGTTCAATTACTGACACCTAGTTCGCTTAAACTATGGCTCTGATACCAAAACTGTAACACCCCTTTCTCAAACCATAAGTTAATATAGTTTATTTTACAAAACGTGACCAATAATACGATACCAAATTTTTTTTAAAACTTTATACTGAAAGGGTATTACAGACTCAATACAGAAACCATAATTTAAACTTATCTGCATTTACATTGTTCCAGCTTCAAGGTATAATAAGTAACCTAGCTCCTGCTCCTCTCACCTAAGTACATAGTATTTAAAACAAGTAGTACGTGAGACATAAAGTCTCGTGAGTAATATGGGTTTAGACCCAAAACTTTTCTGTTTAAAACCTGATGATAAGTAAACTACTAAAAATTCACTTTCATAACAAATCTCGAATCCCTTCACTTTTCTCTAAAAACAAAACACTTTCTTTCTCAAAAACTGCTTCTTACTTTAAAACTGTTTTATTCTTGAAAACTGCTTTCTTTCTTTAAAACTAATTTCTTTCTCATATATTCTTGACCAACTGAAACTTATAAATTAAGTCATTTTAATTCATTCAACTAGCTCCCCTCGTGGTACAGAACAGATCCGTCCACTCGGTTGTGCTCATTCTGTCTCCCCTTTGTGACTTGAAACAGATTCAAGCACTAGGGTATACTAAGCTAGACAACTACTTCGCGACGGGAGGTACCATCCCAGTAGTGTCTTCTGATCCCCCGATTATGTGGGTGATCCTAGTCCGGACAACTGGCTCATAATTCTTTCTTTCTTTAATTCTTACTTCATTTCATCTCAAATTGGTCAAAATGGGACACAATTTGCAAACAACTCTTACTCAAACATTTTTATAACTCTTTGCTAAAAATACTTTCAAAACTGCTTTTGACATCTTAGTTCCTATAAGGAACTTCTTTCAAAATACTTTGCAAACAATACTTTAAAAAAATCTGCTTTTAACACTAAGCCCTTGTATAGAGCTTCATTAAAAACTATTTTCCAAACTTTAGTATTTATAAACATTTGGAAATCATACCTTTCTGAAAATAATATTTTGCTATGTACCATAAAAATCCTCATAAAACTCACCTTGGTTCTACTACGGTTCACTAGGCTTCACGTACGCCTTTTCCTTTCCCGTGCTCCACAACGTTTGAAGCACCACCTATACATGTATTATATATATAAATACATAATATAATTAACTTTATAGTTCTAAAGCTTCATACGTCTCAACTCTAGGTTATAATAAATGTATAACCATTAATACACTCGTTTTATCGTTTTCCCCGAAATACGCGTATACTGCTACAGTAATCCCGTGGTATCGTATTTCAGTTCCGACTCTTTTCCATGAAATCTTATCCCATATTAGACTTGTGTTCAAATTTGAAGTCAATTGGACAAGTTTAGCTCAATTTCCAAAAATCAAGTTTTAACAATAAACTTGAAATTAGCCACTGCCGCTACAGTGACTTTTCCGCAAGGTCGGATTACGGATTTGACCATTCCCAACATGTTCTTATATCATTTCAAGGTTATGGCTAAAATTTCAGGTCAAACGGACATGTCTAGCTATGGTTTCTAGCATTTGAATTTTTAACATTTTTGGTCCCTGCCTGGCCCTGACTGAAGGCGCACTGCGCCTGGTATGGGGCGCACTGCGCCTGGCGCCTGGGCAGGGTCCTGATCAGTCGCGATTTGGCACTGTAGCATGCAGTTTTAAGGCTTTAAGCTCTTATTCCAGGTCTTAATCACCTGGGGTTTGTTCTAGGACTAAAACACTTGACTAATAACACATTTTAAGCCATTAAAAACACTTTAATAGATCAATTGCAGAAATTAAAGTTCTTGGCTAAACTTGAAAATTCTCAAGAATAGCATTCTACTTTCATGTTTTTGAGTTAAGTTCTTAACTAATGGCTTATTGGAAGCTTTAGCTACTTAACCCACATGATTTATAACTGTAATTTCAGTTTCTATTCAACCCAAGGAACCAAATCAAGGACACACCCAAGAACTAGGTTAAAGAAAATGAAATCCTACCTTGGAATCACCAATTCCAACCTTCAATTCCTTGCTTGAACTTCTAGTAATTCTTCTTCCCTCTTGCTCTCTCTAACTCTCTCCCGTGACTTCTGAAATGTTCTTCAAGCTTCTGGAGAATGAGAGTTTAACTCTCTATTTTATAATTAAGTTTTTATAAAATAATTTTCATTTTGGTCCCTAACTTCCAAATTTCTTCACAAAGGTGGTCCAAGAGTCATAACTTGATCATTTATGCCTCATTAACTTCCAACTTAACAATTTCTTGACATTTTTGGTCATTTTCATGTCAAATGACCATTTTGCCCTTTTCGGCCATTTTTCACTATTCATGCGGTAAAACTTCAAATTTTCCATAAACTTTTATTTCTTACTTTATTATTTTACAAATACATATTATTACACATAATAGTCGTACAATATGACAAAAGACGGTTTTACCCTTTTTTGACTTTTTCGCGGGTTCTTATATATATATATATATATATATATATATATATATATATATATATATATATATATATCTATACTATAATACATATATGATATGTACAAGTTTTTGATGCAGCAATATCTTAAAATTAAGAGGTACCATCTTTTAAAGCTTATGACAACTTTGGGGGGATTAATTTTGAATTTGAATTAAGTTGTATGATCACCATTATTATCATTGACAAAACAATGGGCGGGAGAAATGAAAAATGAGTGGCCCTTTCAAAATTCAAAATCTCATACAAAATCCAGAGTCACCCATAATCTTCTCATATGGTTCTCTCTGTTGAAACGTAGACCACAAAATCTCTATCGCCACCATCACTGCTTCTGCTTCCCAGCGAACATACCTCATCGCTGATTCTGCTTCTCCCCCACTGCTTCTGATGTGTCCATTCGTTTACTCCCATCCCCGATGTCCCTTGGTTACCACCCAACGTATTTAAAGATCTCAAACCCCATTACTTCTGTCTCTCGCTCTCTTTAACAATCATCGTCCCTCACCAGGTTTATGACTATCCCACCTTCTCTAACCCTAGCCGTAACCAACCAACACCACCATCATCTGTCAGCCCGCCACCACCTACGTCTCCACAATACATAGCAGCCACCGCCATGGTGTGCAACTTCGTCAACACTGCAATCAGCCTCACCAAAACCCCATCGCTGGAAGCCCAAGTCGTCGACCTCATCTTTGAACCAGATCCAATTCATCTCTCGGATTGTGTGGGTAAGTTTAACTATATATTCACTCACACATATGTATTAATTTTCGTCTTTCGGTTTCTTGTAGCTATGGAGTTCTATCTATGTGCCTACAGGGTATTCGCGATCTCTGGCAACCATAAAGAGGTAGTACCCTCGGTTTTAAATTATGTTTATTTTTATTCATTTTTCGTTTTTTTTTTTTGTCTATTTTTTGATTTCATACGTCTGAAATGAAGTTACAGTTTGAAAAAGATTGAAATGTTTGCAGAATCGACCATTCATGGTATTTCTTCTTCCAGATGCATTTTCAAACCTAGGTTTGAGTTTATTTTACTTTTCTGACTTATTTTCAACCGGGGTAGGAGTTTCATTTTGTTTTTTTTCTTATTCAGAAACCCAGTTTGTTAATTACATTACTGAGATGTCACAGATATGGACGGATATACCCTTGGTTATCTGAATTGATGTATGTTGGTATCAAGTTGCAGAATCAAAAGCTAAACCCGATAGAGCTAAATCTGTATTTGGTCACTCATATAGGTTCCAGTTATGTAACCTCCTCCATAGCCAATGCCTCTACACACAAGAAATTATTATCAATTTATAGAGGATCGATCGCCATCTCTCACTCAATGCACAAACACATACCATTGATACTCATCTCTGTTATACGATTCCACTTAATATTTATTTTTCCCTTTTGCAGGTTATATGGTGGATATTGTCGAAAAAGATGTATAGTTAAAGACCTAAATTCGATATGTTTAAAAGTGCTTCCAGTTCCAATCCAGCAGCCATGACGGTTTGATGAGGTTGATAGGGAGAATTTTGTTTATGCGGAGTACAATAATGTTGCTATTTATTATAGTTGAACAGCTGCCATGACACGGATTTTTTTGGCATAATTTTTGAGTCACAACTACTCTAATAGTCATTATGCTTGCTGCAGGACCCGTTAACTGCAGGTCCCATTAACTGTACTTTTACCATCAGTTCTTTTGTTGATATGAGCTCGACTGACCCACCTGCTACGCCAACAAGATATGGTCATATTTCTTCAAGAACTTACCATAGATGCATATAGGGAAATACAAGTAATTATACTTCCATTACTTTGTTTATTAATAGAGCATCCCACTTTCAACTACAACACATTCTGACAGAAGCTTTCATGGCAACCTTTTCTTGAGCGTTAATTATTACCCATTATCTAATGTCAGCAGTATCTCTTCATCAGCAGCCATTGGACTGTGTTGCTGTGTGCTGTGCAGGTATAAGGTTTCATCAAGAAAAAAAACTACAAGTAAAATGTTATATCTAGGTAGACTTTGAAAATACAGTGCCTTAATATGAAAAATTGTAGATACAATGCTACAAGTATTAATTGGGTGGACTTTTGAAATTAGAGTATTTTAATATGGAAAACCGTTCATCATCTCACCATCTGTGGTGTTGATTGGTTACGAGAATATAATTTTCTTCATTGTTGAATATGTCGAAAACCTTTCATCATCTCACCATCTGTTGTCAAAAGCCCATTCTCAACCTCATGGTGGTAGTGTGCTTAGACACTGAGGAACCTCTGTTTTAAGCTTAAGACGTCATTTACATATTCTCGATTACACTTTTGTAAGCCCATCTTGATTAGACTGAGGGTGTGTGAGCTAATTTGATTGTTTGGATGTAGGTATATGACTGTGTGTGTTGATTTTCCTTTGTACAAGTAAAATAGAGCTATTGGAGAGGTACAGTGTATTAAGACATTAATCCTTTACATATTTGCTTATCTTCCCGCTTTTGTCTATTTGTACACATGCCTATTTGTGTGTACCTGTGTCCTTACTGCAAAATAAATAGCTAAATTACACTCTTATTTTTTATAAATATATTTTATTTATTTAAAATTTTGGTCCATGACACTCATTGTTCTGATTCACTATACTAAATCAGTTGGTGGTTACTGTTTTTATATAGAGAGGATCACTAGAGTGGTAGAGAATAGTTGTGAGGGAGGGGGGCGGTGGGTTCACAAATTCAAAATTAAGCGGAAGGGTTGGGGGGGGGGGCAATAATATAATGATATTTCTTTAAAAAGGAAAAAAATTAATAAAGGTTAATAAAGTCATCTTATTTGGAATAAGGACCGAAACCAAAAAAGTAGCTAAACAGAAAGGACCGAAAACGTAATTTTACTCAAATAAATATTATAAGATATGACCACATTAATTTGACGGGCTAATGTAAACTTTTAAAATTGTTAAATTTGGTGGAACCATAAAACAGGACTACATGCAATTTAAACAATATCAAAAGTTGTGATGTAATCGTGCAAATAATTATCAATATGGCTTTGGTACTCCAAATGATAAAAGTAAATAAACACCAAAATCTATGAAGTAAATAAGCAAGTCGCCTTTTTTTTTCCCGAACAGTGTGACCATTCAGACACATATGTCGATAGAAAACTATTGATCGAAAAGAAAATACTCGACGCCTACCAAAAGGAAACTATCATCATCCACGACATTAGCTGCCCGCCGCATTGCGCGGGTACCCCTACCCTGCATAAAACGTTCGCTACATAGCCGAAATAAAATTACCCGCAGTCCACCGCATTGCGCGGGTACGCACCTCCCCCCCTCCCCCCCCCTCCCCCACCAAACTGCCGCCGCCGCATCGCGCGGGTCGCCTGCTAGTATATATATATATATATATATATATATATATATATATATATATATATATATATATATATATATATATATATATATATATATCATCAATTAAGAGGTGCTACATGACAAAATATCATATTTTTCGAAATAATCACAAAACAATCATATATTGTATAATTTTTTTTGTAGAATTTCTTTGATTATGAAAAATTATCCTACCATTTCAACCAGAAAACCTATAAATTCAAAAAATTATTTTGCAAGAATATTCATATTTTCAAATTAGTTATTTATATTATTTAAATTGTTCAGAATTTTACAAAATAACATTTCAATTGATGCTCGCCTTAATTCCATATCAAATTCTTTGGAGGTCATACACATGGTGACATGAACAATTTTTATCAACATAAACTAATTTCAATAGGGGTGTTCAAAATATCTGAATCAAAAATCCTGAAAATTCGATTCGAAATTTAGATATCTGATTTTTCATATTTGGAATTGGATAGTGATTTTAGTAAATTTTGGATATTTAGGATATATGATATTCAAAATTCAAAAAATATTTAATTTTCTTATATATTATTATTAGGTTAACGTGAAAAAGGAAAAATTACACGCACACAATACACATACATATACACAATAAATCTTTAAAACATAAATGTATACCTCATATATAAAATGATAAAAATATCAACATATAATTTTGGTGTTGACCTACACATCCTTCACAAATATGAATTTGGAAATTTTCGGATATCCGAATTTCGAATATCCTGTTTTGAACCCCTTAGATATTTTCATAAACAATCTTTCATAATTAATGTTTTAAAAAAATCTAAAAATTAATTAAGTTATTTTTATTTATCTTAAATGTTATATAACGTCCTCACATATAATTTTTATTTGTTATTTTTAAAGTATACTTCATGTTTAAAAAAATAATATCAATTGTATTAATTTATAAATAAATAAAAAAGGATAATATTATGAAATGATAACATATTTTAATCTAATACTTATGACGTCTTGGTAGTTTTAACAAACCCTTGTTTTTAATGAGATAAAATATTTTTAGTATTTAATTAAATACATCAACTAATTAAAATAACAAAATATAGATATCTAAATATAAATAAAGTGTAAATATTACTTTTTTTAACTTATGGAACTACTAGAAAACTAATACTTTTTCAATTACTTTTAAATTATTCAAACAATAGTTCATTTATCATTTTAAACTTGGTTTTCTCAAATTCATCTTTCAATCATGATATATAATAATTATGGAATGTATCCCAATACGATGATCTCGTTTTTAACTTAGTCAAAAGAAAAACCATTAATCTTTGCATTCTAATTTTCTATGGGTCAAACCGTTTCTTTGTTAAGAAGTATTTATATCATACATATTTTAATGATAATTTTACTTCTATTTTTTTAATGATAATTTTACTTCTATTTAGTACACGGATTAATAAAGTTTTCAAATAGATCTAATTATAAAAAAATTGCAATGAACCTTTTTTGGTTAGAATTAAAAGATATTTCAAGGGACTTAATCATGTGAATTTGTAGGGAGAGTAATTTACGAAAAACGTAACTGTATATATAGTTTTCCCCTATAAAAATCTTTTAACTTGTCATTTCATGTTAAAATAACTTCAACAAGGTTATCAATCAACTATTAGTTAGGCTGGGGGGAGTGGTCGGCGAGCCATCCCCCTCGCTAAAGGCTGGGAGCAGAAAGGCGAGAGCGAGGGCGAGGATATTTGGTGCAGTTGGCGAGCTTTGGCGAGGAGATATAGCTTGGGTGGTAAAGGTGGGTGTTGCTTGGCGACCTCGCTGAAATCTCGACGAAGGAAGCTTGGCGAAAGCGAGGGCGAGGATATTTGGTGCAGTTGGCGAGCTTTGGCAGCTTGTTTAGCGAGGGAGTTGGCGAGGCCACTCCCTCCAGCCTTAGATATCTAGTTTTCGAATGTTTAAATGACTAACGGATTTAATTATGAGACCTTTTTGTTCAATGATTTATTCGTGAGAAAACAAAATTGATATAAGATCTTTGTGACAATATTGATTTAAATTAAAAAAAAAAAAAAAAAAAAAACCCAAAGAAAAAGGTGTTAGTGTGCCAACCAAACATGGCCCGGCTCGTTAATTTAGTTTGCCACCTTTTATTTTAACCGTCAGTGATCATTACAAAATGGTTTCCCTTTTTTATTTAGCCTATAATCCTTCACAAAAATCTAAGCTATTTTGATTAATAATACTTTACAATTTACATGTAAGATCAAACTAACCTAATTTGAATATTACTATCACCGTATCACGTAACTCACGTATTGGGCTTTAAGACGATTTGGATGAGTGGATGGAAATAGTCGCGTATGGAGTGGATCATACATTATTTTCAACCAACCAATAGATGCACCTTATTCATTATTATAAAAATAATTTTTGAATCGCCTTAACTATTAGTATTTAAAATTTTGATGATCGACGAGTTTATTGAAAATACGTCAAAAGATAGTCCACAAAACTTGTCCAAGATTTACGTCACACAGGAATTTATTAGTTTTGATCAGTGTTATCTAAATTAAACAATTCATCAAAATGTTTAACTTTTTAATAACCTTTTAACATTAAAGTCCAATTATGTCATCCATAAAACAACTAGTTTGGAACATCCTAAAAGTAAATCTTTATATTTATTTTGAAAAAAACGAGATGTATCACATCAAAAAATAAATGAGTTTACAACTCAAAACCACCATTTTCATGTTAATTAATTTAATATAAAAAGTCCAAAATAATCATAAATAACATAGGGTCATCTTAAAAAAACCCCCTCATCATTAGATTATGATGTCCCATCAATTTGGGTTTCTTTTAATATATATATATATATATATATATATATATATATATATATATATATATATTAATTATGATATTTTTTAATTATTTTGTTTATTTGTAATTTTATATCTATTAATAATTGTTTTTATTTAATATAAATACTTATTTTAGTATTTATAATTTAAATTTTATTCTAACCTTTTGACGTTTAGTTCAAATACGTTTTCTAATGTGTTTTTTTTAACGTTTTGTTCGTTAGATATCATTTAACGTTGTAATTTAGTTTTTTTTCAAATTTTTGACGTTTTGTTTGAATACATTGTTATATGTTTTGTTCGTTTATATCGGTGGAAAGTTATTAAATAATGTTGATTAGACTTATGAGTTTGCATTTTCTAATTTTTTACGTTTTGTTTGGAAACATTTTTATATGGTTTGTTCGTTTATATCATTTATATGTTTTGTTCGTTTCTAATTTTTGAAGTTTTGTTTCAATATATTTTCTAATTTTTCTAATTTTTGATGTATTAATTTTCTAATTTTTGACATTTTATATCGGTGGAAACCACAATTTCCATCATTTCTATCTTTCACCGATATAAAACATCAAAAATTAGAAAATTAATACATCAAAAATTATAAAAATTAGAAAATATATTCAAACAAAACGTCAAAAATTGGAATCGAAAAACATATAAACGATATAAACGAACAAACCATATAAAAATGTTTCCAAACAAAACGTCAAAAATTTGAAAATGCAAACTCGTAAGTCTAATCAACATTATTTAATAACTTTCCACCGATATAAACGAACAAAACATACAACAATGTATTCAAACAAAACGTCAAAAATTAGAAAAAAAAAATACTAAACTACAACGTTAAATGATATCAACGAACAAAACGTTAAAAAAACACATTAGAAAACGTATTCGAACTAAACGTCAAAAATTTAGAATAATATTTAAATTATAAATACCAAAATAAGTATTTATATTAAATAAAAACAATTAATACTAGTTATAAAATTACATAAAAACTAAATAATTAAAAAATATCATAATTAGTATATATATATATATATATATATATATATATATATATATATATATATATATATATATATTAAATGAAACCCAAATTGATGGGACATCATAAATCAATGATGAGGGGGTTTTTTTACCAATACCCATAACATACCACCAAAAGCATCTTAATTTTTTTGGATACTTGACCAAAAATACCAAACATATGATCTACATTCTACGACTACAATATCGGCCAAAATATGTGGTCACTTTTTAATTTTTATAAGGTGGGTGTTTAGTAATGCCTCATTTTCACCAAATAAAAAAAATATGTGGGCCTGTTTTTATTTTTTATTTGATCTTTGCACATTTACAAAAACCATACATCCTTCAATCAGTTCCGATTTATTTATTTATTCTAACCGTTCAAACGATATCTTTTTTTCGTATACACATGTCCCATGTGGCTGATTCATCGATCCATTTTCAAAGATAAATCAGGCAGCAAATTCGATTTGGTTGTTGTTGTATACAGAATAAATCGAAGATCAACGAAATCAGAGTGCATTTTGATTAGAAGATTCATAAATGTACAAATGAAACTAACTTTCATATCCAAATGAAACCAACTTCAAACCCTAATCCTAACCGTAAAACAATCTGTTAACCCCTAAATAACTGCTGTACATTTCAAATTAAAGAGATGATGATCAAATCGGTTCAGATCAAGCATGAACTTCAAGTAATTCAAAGCACTCAGATCGAAATATTTACCAGATGAGATTGTGCTTCAACCCTAAACCATGCTTTCCATGAACACATCCAGGCCTGTTGTACTGGTAAGCCACCCGTTTGGATTTTTTCATCTTTGGATACGCCCTTTTCCCCAATTTCCTCATTCTCTGCCTTTCGAATTTGTTATTCAACCATTTCGGAACTAATTCGTCGTCCAAATCCGAATCATCATCATCATTGTCATATTCTTCTTCTTCTTCACTCTGATCGACATCCTCTTTGTACGGATCATGTGCACCGTCAATCAAACCGTCGTCCTTCACAACGGCGTCGTCAGCGAGTACCTGACGGCGATGATCGATTTCGTATGCGTCTTTAGGTTCCTGTTCGGACAAATACACTTTAACTACTTCGAAAACGATAGTAGCAACTCATTTCTTGTAGAATTCTTTTCATGGATTTGAAGATGAAAACGCACACCGAAAAAAACAAGAGTATAAATTACCAAATCAAGCCGAACTAATTACCTCACAGTGGTGAGTGATTTCATCTGCTAGAGACTGCAAAGATATATCACGCGACGGAGATCCATACGGATGTTGAAGTAGATCGTCGATATCCGACACCACTTCGTCATCATCGGAAGTGACGTCACCGTAAGAGAAGTTTTCGTCCTCTGAATCGGATGGATCCACAACCTCCCACGAGTCGGAATCGGAAACAACGACGTCGATGGCTTCGAATACTTCTCCTGTCAACGATGAAACCATAACCATAGATTTGCTTGCCATTTCGATTTGATTTTCTATCTCTATCTTGTTCTTGCCCAGAAAACTTTGAAGGGTGGGTAAGGTAATCGGTGTTGTTCCGTGTTAAATAAGGGAGGATAGCCACGTGTAAGCATTTCATTGCATTGGTCTATGTGGACCTTTCCTGAAATCTTATTGGTCAGCAAACGTGTTCCTAATTATAACAAGTCATGGAAAAGTGTATTTCACGTCGAATTTAATTTGAAAAAATATATATTTGAATTTAGGGTTTTAAATTGTTTTTTAGAAAATAAGTTATTGAAAATGATTTTAAATTGCTAATGAAATTAAAAATAAGTTATTGAAAAAGGCTCATTTGTGTGTGACTATGTCAGTATTGAATGTATTACCAATAACCACACGACTATCATAGATTGATGTCATATCGTCTCTACAAATTGACCGTCCCATGGAAGAAAACAAATTGACTAAAGAAAACTATTCATCTAAAGAGAAACTATTGATTGGTTTCTGTATTGTCGAAAAGAAACCAATCCGTTTGGGTGGATGGGTGGCCATTGTATTTGAAATTTGAATGAACGTTTGTCTCTTCACGTGGAACCTTAATCACCTCTAGGTTGGCATCTAGCAAGTGTATTCCGTGAATTAAGGGATTAAAAATTGAAATCTAAATTCAAAAATTGAAATCTCTTTACCTATCTCTTCATTTATGATCTCAATTTTCGTAGTCATTCATAGCTTTATGCCTCTTGGTCCTCCAAATTCAAATTTAGAATCGGTTTGTTTCTTGAAGCTAAATTCTCTCCCAAAATCTAATATCAACAATATATATTGTCAAACACCATTGCACCGTCATCTGATCATCATCTTCTCTCATCATCATCAATTAAAGCAGGTTGAATACATATGTCTGCCTTCACCTTCACGAACATCAAAAGTAAAGAAAGACTGCAATTATTAATTTTAGATAAAGATGTTAGTCTAACCAATAAAACTTCGAATATTGTATACAAATAAGTTTTTCAAAATTTATGTTAAACTACTATGCTTTTTTTTTTTTTACTTATGACATTAATCCTGTATTGCTTAGAATACAAAAGTATTCGATATTGTTTAGTTTTGATTTATTTTTTTGTTTGTGTACTTATAACTCAGCTATTTTATCTTACGTGTTTGAATTTTTTTATAACAACTATATCTTAATGTCTTAATATCATGAATCATTGTTGTTGTTATATTATGGATATATCATATTGTATCATTAAACAAAATATTTTTCTTATTATATAAGTTTTCTTAATTATCAACCGTGGCCCGTGTAACACACAAATTTGTAACATAGTTATATAGAATAACAAGTTATAATCATATTTCGATTTTATACTTTTGGCACAGGATATAAAATTTGCTATAAATATTATTCAAATTTTTTTATTTTATATAGCATCCTAAATTTAGTTTTTTTATAAATATAATTTTTTATATTATTTTTAAGACCTTTTACTTTTTTACAACTTTATATAAAAAATTTAACATCTTTTAGAACATTTATTTTTAACATTTTTATAAAATTTTAAAACTATCTTTAAATGTTTTACAAAAAGAAAGTTTTATATTTGTTTTATAAGTTTTTAAACAAGCTTTTAAACTTGTTTTTATAGTTCTTACTGTTTCATGCAATTTTCATACAATTCATTTTAAATAAATTTTTTCTAAATGTCTTAAAAGTTTCTTTTGTACAAAGTTTTCTCTAAACCTTTTAAACTTATAACACGTACATGTTTTAAACTCTTTTAAGGAATGTGTTTTTAAATGTTTTTAACTTGTAATATTTTTAAATACGTTCATTAAATAGAAGTTATATGAAAAGTGTATGAAAGTATAATTGTTTTTTTTTTGTAATATTTAGAAATACTTTCGTTTAAAAAATATTGTGTAAAAAAGTTGTATGAAATATAAAAAAATTTAAAATTATAAAACAGGTTTAAAACATTGTATTAATTTTTTTAAACATGTTTATAATTTAAAAAAACTATAAAGAGTGTTATTTATTTATTTTTTTTGGAAAATGTTAGAATATCTTATTTTTTTTAAAAAGTTGTAAAATTTTTTAAAAAAAGTTAAAAAAATCCTGTAAAATGTCTAAACAAAATTTTCTATATGTAAATAAAACTAAATTTAGGGAGAATTTATAAAACAAAAAAGTTTGCACTATATTCGTAACAAAATTTGAAGTTTGTATCGAATTCATAAAAAGCCAAAATTATAAAATTTCAAAATAACCTGCTATACCTAGTATAAAAAGGGAAACAAAAATCATAGTTTGTTACACTTTTGTGACCTTTTTTTTTTGTTCTTTTAACAACTTGAAGATGTTTCTAATAGTTACGTTCCAAAAACTGTTTAAACCCTTATATTTTATGTGTACGTTATAAGAAAAATAAAGATCACCGACCAAAAAAAACACTTGCTCATCAAAAGCTAATTTTTAATTTTAATGATTATATTTTTTTTTGTTCTATACAAACTTATAAAATGATCATTATATATAAATTATGTTTGTATATATGATATTAGGTTAAATACTCGTGTATTATATTGATTGATTAAAAGAATTATTAAATATAAATGAGTAAATATTAAGGATTTCTAAAATGATATTTTCCAATGGGGTCTAATTAAAATTGGGAATTAGTATGTATTTTAAGTAATATATAAATATTGTTCAAAATAATAAAATGATCATTTTAGAAATTAAAAAATGAGAGGGTGAAAATTAGATTGTTAGGAACACATGGTGGTGACAAATTGTCTCTAAAGTTACTTATCTATACCTAATAAATAAAGATCTTTATGTCACGTGTCATTATTCTAGGACTTCTGATTTTTGGTTTTCCCGCCTAAATGCTTTTGCCACGTGGCCTAACGCTCTTCTAAGTTTTATTATTTGTAACATGCTTTTCAAATTGAGTGATAAAAACTTTCCAACTATCAATGCTATAAATCTAGAAACGTAATCATGCGATTCTAATCGAGTTGATATGGCATTAATTTGTTTCCTAATGTTGGCAATCCACTTGTTCTTCTTAAATCTCGGATATCTCGTGTCGTGAATCCTAGATACTTCGCCCTTTCCTTATCAGATTAAATTTTGAATCTTGATTCCCCCCATCTTGACCCGTATCCCCCAAATATCTCCTCCTTCTCCTATATCTGGCATCTACTATGCTTTAATTCGATTTTCACTCAAAGATTTTCTTGCAGTTTCTTCATTTTGTTGATTTAATTGCTAAAAACCTAGAATTAGAGGTTGATAGGATGTGCGATAGAAGCAATGATGGTTCTATGATCAAGGGTATTGAATCAAACAAGCCTAAAGGTTTTGAGCTTGTTATCATTAACGTACAATGTTCCAATGGCACAAAGTTCTCTGTTCATGTAACCCTTGAGTCGTCTATTGAATAGTTTAAGCCTGTTCTTGATATTGCTATATTTGTACGTATATTGTGCACAATATCAAGTGCCACAAGCTGTGTTTTATTGAAGTTGACGAGCTATAGCGACGTTACACATGGAGGTTAGCGGTGTGACCAGAAGATAAGAATACCTAAAATTTCGCGATTCAAATGACTTAGCGGCACTAAGTTAGGTCGATTAAAAATCCTTATAAATAGATGTTACCATGGCTATACCTAGGAGAGTTCAGTTCCTGGGTGTTTTCCACTGACTTAACACCATAAAATTCGATTTTAACTAAAGAGGAAGGATTCCAAGCAAAGAAGTGAAGATTTGATTATGAAAATCATTAGGTTTCAAATTCGGTTTGTTATTTCATATGTCTAGCAACTTGATTTTGATTATTTTATGTTTTTATTGTCGTTCTCTGGGTAAAACCCTCTGTTTGCTCTTAGGGTAGATGAACCCCAGATCTATGGTTTGAGTTTGAGTTTTGGTTTTTTATTGTCGTTTAATGTATCGTGCTTGTTTGATCAAAGAACCATATGTGTTAAAGATTTGATGGTTTTGACTTATTGCTGAGTTTACATGATTTAGATAACCATTCAGATTGTGTAGCTTGAATCATGATTTTACTATTGCCATCAAGTAGTTGTGACTAGAGGTGGACCAAACCCTAGGGTTAAGTCGGTAAATGATGATCTTTCATGTGTGTGAATTGCATTAGACAATGAACATAATGTACTTAATTAAGCTTAAATTCTCATTTTGCAGGCTAAACTGTAACATCCGTGTTTTGGGCCTAGAAGTTTTGGGCTTAAACCGACAAATAAAACTTAATTTATAAATAAATAAATAAATTTAATATTTTGTTATATTTTTTATATTGTGAATAAATGAGCCAAATATAGTTTTAAAAATCTAATTGTAACAAAATGTGAGAAATTTTGTCATAAGGACTAAAAGTGTCAATTTAGCCAAACTTGCCCTAAGTAGATTTGACTAGTCATCGATTTGGAAAATTAGAATATTTTGTGAAGGAATTGATGTGGAGTTAAATTAGGTCAACTAATTCCTTGAATTAATATTAAGGACCAAATCGTTAAGAATTTTTGGTGTAAGGGACCATTTATGTCAAGTTGGGAAACTAAGGGTTAGTGTTGACCTAGTCAATGACTCAAGTGAAATTAAATATTTATATTAGGGGCATAAGTGTGAATTTAGAGACTTCTAGTTAGAAGAACTGACTTTATGGGTGTTGGGTGAAGTAAGACCAAACTCTAGGGACCCTTCTTGCCAAATCTTAAAGTATGTGAGGTTTTGATGGGGGTTCTTCCCCATTTCAGCAAAATCACGATTTGGAGAGAATGAGAGGGTCAGAGTGGCGATTTTTCTAGGGTTCTTGAGGATTTGATGCTAGAGATGGAAGATGGTTCAAGCTCTTCAAGTTCCTAGCCAATCTAAGGTATAAAACCTTCATCTTCTAGCTTTGAATTCGAGTTAGGGTTTGGGGTTTTGACTCAATTCGACATTTATGGTGGGATGAGGTTATTCCTATGATTCCCTAATGCTTATTTGATGTTTCTAAGTTGATTGGAGTCAACATTCAATCCATGGATGCTCTAGATTCAATTGCTTGATTTGTTTGGGTGTTATGAACCCTAGATTTTGGGGATTTGATGAATAGTTGAAGAATCTAGAAATTAATGGATGATTATGGCAGTTTTGGATGAGGGGATTCATTTCTAATGATTCCCTATGGATTCCAACCTTTGATTTGTAGTCTTAAACCTTGAATCACTAGAACATGATAATTGAGTGTTGAAATGGGTTTTATCCATGTAGATGATGATTGGATCTCTTGTTTAATGGATGAATGAATTTGTTACATCAAATTGGGAGTATAAGTGGAGTGAGGATCATTTCCTAATGATTCCATGGAATGGAAGAAGGAATCTCCATTTGTAATCACCAATTGTAGGAATGTATTTGGGTATTCCATGGTTTAAGCTTATGGAGTGGAGTTGTGATCATGGCATGTTATGGATTCATTTAAAATGATTTTGAATGATTAAATTGAGTCTAATGATGTAGTAAATTGGATTGGAATAATGTCCTTTTGATGGTTAGGAGTTTAGAAAAGTATTGGACCTTGAGTTGGGTGAAAAGGGGTGAAAAGGACCAAAAGTCGGAACTGCTGTGCACGAAACACGGCCTGTGTCAGGAGGAACACGGCCCGTATCAGCATGTCTGAGACCTTCTGGTTGGATAACACGGCCCGGGTTATACCTAACATGGCCCGTGTCAGGATCTGTCCAATTTTGGGTACTTTTTGGGTTTTAAGCCTTATAGGTTGGGCCTTGGGTCCTGGTTTTGATGCCAAACTTTGGGAATGTTTTAACTAAGATTTTCCTTATATTAGAGGGTCAAGGACTTCATGTTGGATGATGGATGATTGTTCCTTCTTGGTTCTAAAGAAGTAATTATAGTGTGACTTTTAGATGAATCGAGTATGATATCTTCCGTTCTTGTATTGTAGGAAGGAGATATGTTGTAATGACTTGGAGGTGAGACTAAGGACTTGAGCTAGCACTCAACTAAGATGATTTGATGGATGGGATGATGTCTAGGAGCGCCTTCAAATACATCAAACCTTGTGTGGATTTAGTGTTGACTCGTCAGCTGACCTTGGGTGAGTTTACCGGGAGTACACATCCTTCCAACTATCTTTTGTGTGTGTTGTCAATTACTTTTCATGCATGATATTATGTGCAATATGTTATATGATTACTACTTGTGCATTGCATGAAAATGAGTTTTCTAAAGATGTTTTCAAATGAAGATGATGATGATGTTTTGAAAAGATGTTTTGAGCATCCTATTTGTGCATTGCATTGCATATATGATGGGATTGACCGAGTGAACCTTATGATGACCTTAAAGATGTTTAAAGATGATGGGCTAAAATAGCCACCTTGATGATGATTATTCCATATAGAGGGTTAAGATGGGCCCTCAACGATGTTTGTGGAATTGTTCCCAACAATAGGGGACCACATGAAGGAGTTGCTAACCCTCATGGGACTAGTGTGATGGCCATTAGTTCTAGTTTAACCTATACGGGGATCGAGTGATATGCTTCGTGCGTGTCATTTGTGAACTTAGGTAGGTGCCATTGAGGTGAGTTGGACTTTTATGAGATGGACGTGGGTTTGGGATAGTTGCATCATGCATTGCATTTGCATATCATAACTATCTATTTTAAAGTAAATCTGTATGATGTTTTAAATAACTTTTGAAGTGTGTGTTAAAACTATCTATTTTAAAGTAAACCTGTGTTTTAAAATAGTTTTTAGAAGAAAATGACTTATTTGAAAATGTTGAAACTAAAGTTTTCACTAAAGGATGCTTTTATTTATTAATGATGATAAACCATGGGTTAAAATGATGTTTTATGAAAAGCCTTAAGCGAGGGTGTTTTATAAATGAAGTATGCGAGTTAAAGGGTTCGAAAATATGGAGCTAAATGAGAAATTGTTGAAGAATTGAAGCTGACGAGCCATAACGACGCTATGCATGGAGGTTAGTGGTGTGACCAGAAGATAAGAATTCCTTAAATGTCACGATTCAGATGACTTAGCGACACTAAGTTAGGTTGGTTAAAAATCCTTATAAATAGATGTTATTGTGGCTATACGTAGGAGAGTTCGGTTCCTGGGGTTTTTCCACCGACTTTACACCCCAAAAGTTGATTTTAACTGAAGAGGAAGGATTCCAAGCAAAGAAATGAAGAGGAAGGATTTCATATGTAACTTGATTTAGATTCTTTTATGTTTTTATTGTCATTCTGTCGGTAAAACCCTTTGCTTTCACTTAGGGTAGATGAACCTCAGATCTATGGTTTGAGTTTGTGTTTTGGTTATTAATTTTCGTTTAATGTATCGTGCTTGTTTGATCAAAGAACCATATGTGTTAAAGATTTGATGTTTTTGATTTATTGTCGAGTATACATAATTTAGATGAACATTCTAATTATGTAGCTTGAATCATGATTGTACTATGGCCATCAGGTTGTTGTGACTAGATGTGGAACAAACCCTAGGGTTAAGTCGGTAAATGATGATCTTTCATTTGTGTGAATTGCATTAGATGACCATTCTGTGCAACTTAGTTTATCACCACGACCATTGAGATTGATTAACCCTGATTAAATCTTGCATGATACGAACTAAAAAGCTAACAATAAGAATAATTAATTCACATGACCATTATGATTAAGTTCTTAGAATCATAGAATTGGTGAGACAGACCAAGTGATCTAACCAGTCTAGGATTTGGTGAAGTCAAACATAGTTTGGGCAGTTTTTGAATCTGAGTGAAAGTATCGTTATCTTTGCTTGTTTTTGATCTTTTATGTTCTAGTTGCGTTTTAGTTTAGTCAATCTTCCATCTCTTTAGTTTACTGTTTGTATCGATTAATTGACAATTGTAAGTTTTTTGAACTGAATCATAATCGTTTCCCAAGAGTTCGACACCGGTACTTGTCATTGTTATACTACAATAGAATTAGACACACTTGCTTGGCTATGTAATAGTCCCCAGCCCTGGTAATTTATGATTATAAACTTAAGACTAGATTTTACACATCAAGTTTTTGGCGCCGTTGCCGAGGAACAGTTTCATTTAGTTTATTGGGCTTTGCTGCTAGTTTTTCAATTTTTATTAATTTTGTAAAGTTAGGTTAAGTATTATTTTTATTTATTATCGAAATTCACATACTTCTGCTTACATGGATTGTGATATCGATATGATTGACATTTTTGTTGAAAATGAGCCGCAGGAATTTTTTTGATAGAACTGTTTTAGACATGCTGTTGCGAAACATGGAGAACAAACTGCTGAATCCTGAAAGAGATTTGGAAGAGATGGAGAGTTGTTTGTTGGTTGGAGATCGGGTCCAGACACACAGCTTGATTGTGAGATTCTAGAGACTCAATCAAAATTTTTTGAGCAGAAGTGCACGCCAGTTCCATCTATGGAGTGTGGTACATTTTTATTCGATACTCGACCAAGACTAGTTTTTCGCGATGTGCTGGAATTCATTAAGCTAGACCTTGCATGGCCGGTGTCAGAAATTATAAGCGAATTTCACATGAAAATCTAAAGAACAAGCTATTAAGCAAAACGAATGAATTTTCATGTTCTTCATTGGATAGCTTATGGGTGGAGTCCAGCTAACGACTCCTTAATAAAGAAGCGCTTATAGGAGTAACAATTCGTTTTTATTTCTTCTTTTTATAATTTATTTAGCATGTTTTAATTCATTTTTAGTATAATTTGCATGCATATTTTATATTTTTATATTTTTATCATTCGGGGATACTTTCTAGTCTTTTTGTATTTAAATGCAGATATTAGTAAAGACTAGCACGAGAAAGGAGAATATAGCGAAGGCGGAAGAGGATGAGATTTTGCAGAGCACAAATTTTTTTGGATGCTTGGATCACTTATCGGGCTTGGATTTGGAGCAATCAAATGGACCAAGAATGAAGATTTGGGCTCAAGTAGGTTTACCTAGCCAAATGGTGGTCAAACATGGTCAAAACCGGGTTTAGACCAAAGAAGAATGAGACAATACCAACTTTAGCAAGCTGGACCGGATCAGGTCCAATATGGGCTTACTGCGACTTCACGCGACCCGCTTAAAGATTTACTCTTCACTTGTGCGACCCGTGCAAATGGTCCTGAGGGGCATTTTTTTCATTTCGACCTAGGGGCTACTATATCGAGTAGGAGAAAGGGTTTTTTGAACATCTTTTACATCTTCTACATCAGATATTCGTGTGGAGCACTTTGGGGAGCCTTGGAGAAGATATCTTGAAGCATTGCTATACATTTTCTTCAATTGGATTTGTAGTCTTGCAACAATTTATGTTTGGTATTTCTTTCATTTGTTCTTGCTTGGTTTTGAGTAACTAAACTTCTAACAGTTAGTGTTGGGTGAAATCTCTTGGATGATTATCTAGATTAAATGGTTCTTGAATCTTTGTTAAATTCATGATTGAAACTTTGTTTTAGTTATCATATTGTTGGATGCTTGAGTCTAAGTATTGAATGATTACTGTTATTTGCTTTCAAGATTACATAATTGATCTTAGAGACAAATTAGTAACAAGTGATTTTTATAGGTGCTTATTATCTCATTTCAAAATCATGGAGTTTCAATATTTAAGGTAGAAGTTAAGCTATTAGCTTCCTTTAAATTTTGTGATTCTTAAAATATAATGATAGTCAATTTATGTAAATCAAATGCTTATTTGATTTATGAATTTGATAAGAGGATGTCATAGAGCTTTCTTGATATCTATACAAACTAAGAATAATCTAGATAACTCTAGCTTTAGAGTTTTTATAGCCATTTTGATTTGAGCAAAGATATTGCACCTAGAACCATAATAATAAACTAGTTAATTGATTCAAGAGATGTAACCAATGCTAACTCATTTTCTCCCAATTAGTTAAATCATCATTTTCACAAATAGCGACCTACTTTAATATTACTCTCTTGTTAGTCTTTATAGTTCAAAACTTTCAAACCCCCCATTATTTACTTTATGTTGTTTTATAGATTACCTTTTTGAATGGAATGCATAGAATTGTGAATTGAACCAATCTCTGTGGATACGATCCCTTTACCGCTATATGCAAATTGTGTATTAAAAGTAGGGTTTATTTTTGTTGGCCTCGACAACCACCAAGGAGGCAACCCGTTTTTAGATTATGTTTTTCTTTATTTGTTTGGTTTTAGTTTATTTTTCGTATTCTAGGTTTAATGTTTATTGTTTTCGCGCAACAAGGTCACTCATCAGACGAGCCGAGCAATTCTTCATTGGCCTGTACAAAATTCTAAGTGTGGGGTGGCATCGAGACAAAGAGGTAATCAAAAAAAGATTGCAAAATAAAGAAAATGGGAGTTAGCAGCGCTACTGCCACTTGTTAGCGGCGCTACCACGCGTAAGGATATTATAAATACCCACCGTCATTATCAATTTAAAGTGATGAAACCTAGAATTTTCGGGCTCCCTCCTTTCCCCTCTCCCTAGTCGATCCCTTTCACAAACCCTAAAGAAAGGTTGCTTGTTGTTCAAGAAACGTGCTATTCTACTTCAACGAGTGCTGAATCATTGTCTTTGGTACAACTATATTAAAGAGGTTCCTGCTACTGGGCCTTATTCGTTCTAGATTTCATAGATATGCAGTAAAAAGATAACCCTTAATCTCCTAGATTAGATTTACGATTGCAACTCGCATGTTCTTATGAAAGTAAATGTATATTAATTAAAAACAATATATGGATAAAGGGCTTAAGTCAAAATGTCAATAGTTTGAGTTTTAACAACCTTTATCCAAAAGGGGATAAGTAAGCATGATAGATATTATAAATACCCATAATTATTAATGGGTTTAAGGTATCTAAACCTATAAATTCCGTGCTCTCTCCTCCCAACCCTCTCCCTAGTCGACCTCTCTCATAAACCCTAAAATATGGTTACTTGTTCTCCAAGCAACGAGCTGTTCCACGTCATCACGTGCTGAATCATTGTCTTTGGTGCGACTACATTAGAGGGGTTCTGGTTTAGGGCCTGTTCAACCCAGAGATCATAAAGATCAGATCTAAAAAGGTATTACTTGAACTCTACTTTTAGTTATACTTACAAATGTCACATGTTCATGGATCCATGGTGAGATATAGTTTAAGTTTCGCTTCCGCTTTGTATGTTTGTTTTGTTACTGTATCCCAACAAATTTGTCATTCTCAGAATTAACTGGAAACTAAGGAAGGGTCAATAAGCAATTAAGCCAAAGATGATAAGTGATCGTGGTTATCACTTATGGGCTTGATAAGCAGATAAGACATCCCATATGGAATGGGGTTAGAGAAACCCAAGGGATGCCTCATCTGTATAAGAAGGCACAACGAGGGAACTTAAGACACTTGTTTTGAAACCCTAATTGCTCCCTTCCGAGTCATCCCCGTCGCTCCTACCTCCCTCCTATTGCTTATGGTTTCAGGTAATCAAAACCCTAGGGTTTTCCTCAAACCCTAGTCGCCACCTACCTTCTCCACCCCTATTGCTCTTTAGCTTCATTCCCTCATCACTTGGTGCTTGTTCTTCGCGTCTTGAGTTACAGAGACCTAGGATTTATTGGAGACTTTTGAAGCTTATTTAAAGAAAAAGAAGCCATTGGCCTCTTGTTCACAGTGTGGAGACCCTTAAGCCACGACTTGGTGGTGCTCACTTGAGTCATTTTGATTCTGCTTTGGGGTGTAATGCTACTACATTAGATGGGGTGTTACTTTGGACCATAGTTCACCTATTGCTTGATCTTCAAAGGTATAAACCCTAACTTGCTTGGTAAGTTATGTTTAATGCTACTTGATGTTGGAACATGTGATCCTCTTGCTTGGGTTTTCATTTTGATCTTTTGTTGTTTCTATTGCTATGATTTTATTGTTATATGTTTTCATCAAAATACAACTCTGTGTGTGTGTGTATACATACACTCACACACTCACATACAATGGGGATGGCAATGAGATGTAAATGAGAAGAGTATTTGTGATGTCATCGCCACATTCGATAATAAAATTGTATCCGAAACGCGGTCTTATGTCTAGTCAGGTACATATTTAGTAGATAACCATCACGTTTGCATGTATATACTTTCTGAGTTTATGATTTTAATATGTTAAAATCTACCCGTTGAAAATTTCATTACCTAAAACTCGATCACAATATCCGCCAAACATGACCTGAATTTTTAATACATCTAATATTAAAAACATCAACAAATTTAATATCTACAAATATTATTATCACCATACAAGATTTAAAATATCAAAACTTTATAATAAATTAATCCAAATTATGCATATCTTAAATCTTATGACATCCACAATTGTAAAAACAACCTCCGGATGGGATTTGGGAGCCTAGTAGTTGATGAATGAAATTTTATACAGGAGCTCTAGAGTTCAAACTCTGACATACCCAAAATATTATTAGTGTTCTGCAATTGACTTCCAATGTAGGTCTTGGGACAGTTTTGTTAGTGTATCACACATTAGTGCGACACGGTCCTATACGTGTCAATATATGTTGGAGTCTGTGACAACTAAAATTTTATGTAACTAATAGATAAATATAAGTAAAGTCAAGGAAGAATAAAGAGAAAAGCTGGAAATTTCTCTAGACTAAGAGGACTCGTCTTAGTCTTTTAAAATCAAGTAAAACTTAGACTAAGAAGACTCGTCTTAGTCTTATAAAATCAAGTAAAACTTAGACTAAGAAGACTCGTCTTAGTCTTAAGTCTGGAAAAAAGGGAAAAATGGTCAAAGGAGGTAAAAATATGGGAATTTATGTTTTAAGACATTTTATTTAGTCATATTGAAGTGTTACTTCAATTGGAAGCAAGTCTTGAAAGCCCGAGGGCAAAATGGGAAACTAGGAGTCAAAAGTGAAAGTATTAATTGTTAAACTTTAAAAATTGATACCTAAAAATCTATAAGGATTTGGGAAAATTTATCTATAAGACTTTGGTATATTTTGATGCAATAAAAATATAGGAAAAAGATTCGAGTCGTTTGGAGTTGTAACGAAGGAGTTATGAAGGTCTTAAAATGGCCCAAAAGTGACAAAAATGACCAAGGAGTCATTTTCAAGGGTTAATAACGGAAAATTCCTTAAGATTCAGATGAAAGTCAGTAACGAAAAGTTGTAAAATTTGTTCCCACATTTCTTAAGGTATAAAGTTTGTAAATTTTGGATATCGTGTTAAGAAGTTATGACCCAGTAAAGTTGAGGAAAATTATAGTGAAAAAGATGAAATAATTCCCAAGTGTTGGAAGGAGGGGTATTTTCGTCAAATTAGACCTAATTAATATCAGCATCCCGTTTCTTTCTTTCTCTGTGGGCGTCAATGCTGGTTTGCGTAAAGAGAAGAGGAGATCGAGTGTGGTGCTCCCGTATTCAGCCAAAAATCAAGAAAAACACACACACGCACTCGTGTATGTGTGTGTACGAATCAGAGAATGGAGAGACGGATTGAGATCGAGCAAGAGAAAGGAAGGATTCAAGGACTGATAGATCGATTGAAGGAAAAGATGGAGCAGCTCCTTGCTGCTGTTGCCGACTGTGTGAAGAAGATGGCGGTGGCGCCACTGGTGTGCGGCGGTAGGAGATGACCGGCGACAGATTGAGGTGGTTAGTGGTAGTCTTTGGTGGCCAGAAAATGAACTGAACGACCGGAGTCAACAGCCCTTGCTGTTGTCGAAAATGTTGGCGAAAATCACTGCTGTCGGGGCCGATCAGACGCCAGAGACGATGGTGGTAGCCGGCGGTTGTGCTGGTGGTTCCTCTGTGGTCCGATTTTGACATGCAGTACACCAAAAAGTGTTGACTTCGTTAATGTGACAGATTTTTATTAAGGTAAAAAAAGTTTGATTTTCGAAACCCTAACTATTGAGGTTGAAAATCCTTAATGCATGTCGATTATCGGTGCTAATCTGTAGTTTGATCATGGATTAATCAGGGAAATGATGAAAATGGGCAAGATCCTCCATGAAACAGATTTTTGGATGGAAAATTCAAAGGTAAAAACCGATTTTTGGAACCCTAGTCTATTGAATCTGAAAACTTTGGATGTGTGTTGGACTTGGAGTTGGTTTTTGGTTTCTAACAAGTGATGAATTCAATAAAACATATATGAATGCAAGATTTTTGGTTACTTGGCTTAATTGATGGTGTGTAAATGTGTGATAAGAGCTTCTAGAATCAAGAACACCATAAATTCAATATATTGGGTTTAACTTGAAAGTGTCGATTTTATGTTAAAGATTAATTGGAAGTTTTTATGAGCATTTGGTACCAAGTTGGAATTTTGAGAGAAACAAGAATATATATATTACTGGTAGATATATTATTTTGGAATTCAAAATGTATGATGAAAGTGGAATGGAATTGAGAATTCCATCCTTTATGGAACTAATTTTAGCATGTGTTAATGTAGTGTCCAAGAGAATATCAAATCTAGTTGAAATGACGATTTTGAAGCATGGGAATGTTTTAACATCCCACTTACAAAATAATAATAATAATATGATTATCAACAGTTTCTATATTTAGAAACTTTAATTATCAAAGTTTGCCTAAATGGTGTAAATGAGTAAAATGAATATCGTTTTGACATCTAATCATTAGAGCGAGTCCAAGGAGAAGTAAAATTCATAATTTTTCAAGAATGACTGTGTGGAACCCGAAAATATCATTTTTGGTCAATGAAACGACCAAAAATTTATAATATAATGATGTAAACTAAAATGTGTGTAATTTAAGTGTTATATGTAAAATTTATGAGAAATTATGGTTGTAAGGGTGATTTAGTCATTTTACCCTAAAAAGGGTAAATTGGTCATTTGACCACATGCAGAAATTACTATAAAAATTTATTATAGTTTAGGACTAAAAATGTAAAAGAATTGATTCCATGGAAAGATAGTTGGTTTTGGTGGCCAAAGTTCAAGGAAGTTATCTAGAGGGACCAAAACTGAAAATATAAAAATATAAATAGAGAAAAATATTTCATATATCCACAAATTCAGTGGAGAGTTCTAGAGCACGGGAGAAAATCTTGGAAGGAAACGAGATCAAGAAATCAAGAAGAGAAGCAAGGAAATTGAAGTGGGAATTGAAGAAGAGAGTTGGAATTGGTGATTCCAAACTTCCAAGGTAAGAAATCAAAACCTTAGTTTGAACGTTTGATGATATTCTTAAGGAAACTGAAATCCTGTAATTTCAGTAATGAAACATGTAGTTGAAGAGGTTTAACACTTCCATTAAGCCATGTTAAAAGTACTTAATCCAATAATATGGAAGTAGGTTGCTATTTTGCAAGAATTTAGATTTTTGATCAAGAACCCTAAAGTTGATTCTAATGGTTAAAACCTGAGGAAATTGAAGGGTTTTGGTCTTGGAACAAACCCATATCGATTAAGTGGAGTATTAAGCACTTAATATGAGAAAATGGGAAGTTTTAGCATGAAAATCGGGAAATTCTGGGCTGCTGCACGTCAGGCGCGGCGCGCCCATCACCTAGGCGCGGCGCGCCCTGCGTCAGAGTAGAAATGCAGTTTGGTTCAAGAGTCCCCTGCCAAGTGATCCTCATTTTTAAGAAATGGATCAAAACTTGTCCAATTAACCTCAAATTTTAAACATAGGTCTAATATGGTCCAAAACTTTATAAAAAATTATCGGAATTGAAATACGACCCTCCGAGGGTACTGTAGTAAAATACGTATAAAATACAATTTAACTAAAGTTGAGTTATACACTTATTTTGACCATTGATGGTATAATAAAGACTCTAACATGTTATAGAGTCAATTAAAATGTAAATTAATGTATCATATACTATATATAGGTGCAAGTCAAATAATTGGACACCGAAAGGGTAAAGAACCGAGGGACACCTAAACGACATTCCAAAGTTATTCGGTGAGTACATGTAGCATTTTTATCCATTTTGGGATACATGGCAAGTAAGTAAGTATTTTTCAGATTTCATATATTATTTTTATATGTGAAAAATATTTGCAAAAATGGTACACTTTCTAGTTTAAATAGAAAGTTAACTGCTATATTTGAAAGTATGATTCTTGGCGATAGCCTAAATTATGATAGAAATATATTTGAGTCAAAAGCTTGGTATTTAGCCATTTCTTGTGCTAGTAATGTTTTAGTTTCAGAAGAATATTTTTATGATTGACTGGTATTGTAGCTAGCATTGTTAGTAAGGGAACTATGTTCCAACCTACCCGGGTTAGGTAAGGAGTCTACTGGGGACAACCCCTTCGCGAAGTAGACTGCCTCAGCACTTCTACTGTTAGTATTGATCCGTTCTTTCTAGCTGTAGAGACTTGGGGTATCACTCATAGTGATTAACGCCCTAAGTATAAAAATTCCAGCAAGTTTATAAAACCAGTCAAAGAAAGTATAAAAGACATTATTTTTGCAAAGTCTAGCATATGACGATTTTGAAAAGTAAAAAGGTATAATATGTGTATATTATGAAGTTTTGACAATGATTTATGTTATGAAATTTTATAAAAGTTTGGAAAAGAAATTTTAAGTTTGAGTCTAAAACTCATGTAACTCACGAGACATTTTGTCTTACGTATTTCATTTTTATGCCATGTATTCCAGGTTCAGGTACAAAGCTGTGAGATAGTTTGAAGTTGCTAAATAAGCACTAGATGCAAAGGAGTGGAGCTGGATACAACTTCCATATTTGGTATTGATTGAATCCGTTTTCCTTAAGCTTATGGTTGCTTGATATGTATTGTAACACCCCTTTTTGTTGTATTCAAACAAGTAAAACGGTTTTTGTTGAACCGTATTTTGTAAAATATACTTTTATGTATAAAAAAATGGTTTGAAAAAGTTGGGGTGTTACAAGTTGGTATCAGAGCCATAGTTTAAGCGAATTAGGATTGGATCAATCCACTCCTAGGCTTAGACTAGTAAAATAGTCAGTTAGA
Organism: Cichorium intybus; assembly: GCA_023525715.1. Classification (NCBI taxonomy): domain Eukaryota; kingdom Viridiplantae; phylum Streptophyta; class Magnoliopsida; order Asterales; family Asteraceae; genus Cichorium; species Cichorium intybus. The sequence continues at coordinate 122,757,533 of CM042012.1, forward strand.
GTGAGTTATACAAATTGTTAAGTCTTAATGAATTAAGACATTATTTGTTAATGAAAGTATATGAGTATATTTATGAGTTAAAAGTAGTTAATTGATACTAGTGAACAGTGGAACCGAGCGGAAACATTGGGAACAACATGTGTAGGTGATTATGGTAATATGGGCCCGTATTATCATAATCACAGGATGCATATTGGGCCTGGTGTACCCACGAGGGAATACTGGGAAACTGGTGGAAAAAAGTAGTAAATTGGTATTATGATATATTATGAAATACTAAAGTACTTGAAATTTTATAGCAAGATGCGAACTAGAAGTGGTCAAGGATCGTATGCGGAAAATTCGGATCCTAATGCAAGGCCTCCTATGCCTCCCCGACCGCCCCAAGCCGTTGATGATGGCAATTCTAGGGGTGAGGCTAATCCACCTCCATTGACTTTGGAGGCAATTCAAAAGTTATTCCATGACTCTCAAGTGCAAAACAGACAAGAAATGACTCGTCTTCTGGATGAGCGACTGGGTGAAAGATCAAAGTCACAACCTGAAGATAGCGAGAAAAGTGTGGCTCCTGAAGGCACTAATCCGAGACAGACTTATTCTCAGGGAGATTCATCTTCCAAATCACAGCCTCAGTTCAAGACTAAAGGGGCGTGTACTTTTAAGGACTTTATGTCCTGTCGGCCCAAGGAGTTCAACGGGGAGATGGACCCGCGAATAACTATTCGGTGGGTGACTGAAATGGAACAAGTTCTTCGCATTTGCCGTTGCGAAGAGGATATGAAGGTAGGATTTGCTTCTCAGATGCTAAAGGCGGAAGCTCTTAATTGGTGGAATACTCTCCGCCGAACCAAAGGAAGTGAGTTTGTTGACGCGTTGTCTTGGGAGGAGTTTGTTCAGCGGTTGAAAAGCAAGTTCTGTTCAGCAAGGCACCGGGAGAACTTGGTCAATGAATTCTTTGCTCTTGCAAAGGAAAAGCAGACGGTTGATGAATACACTAAGAAGTTTTGTGAGATGCTACCATTTTTGGAAGATACACTACCGACTGAGGCCGGAAGAATCAACCGGTATGTTAATGGGTTGCCGGGGGATTATTCATTGGAAGTCAGCAAAGCCACGACTCTTGATGAAGCCATTGAATCTGCGGCTAGAGTTGAGAGTATGTTGGAGAAAAAGGCCAAAGAAAGACAAGCTTTTGGGGAGAAGCGAAAGTCTTCAGGAATCTCTGGAGCAAACAAGAAGAGTCGTTTTTCATCGGGGTTTTCTAAGCAAAGTGAGGTTAAAGAATGTAAGATGTGTGGAAAGAGGCACAGTGGGGAATGCAAGAAGGGCACTAGTGGGTGCTACAAATGTGGTCTTCCGGGTCACCAAGCTAAAGATTGCAAGGTGAAAGATATTAGCGAAGTGGAATGTTTCAATTGCCATGAAAAGGGTCATTACAGCACCAACTGTCCCAAGAAGAAGAATGAGACGTTAGTTTCCACCGCAAGTAACAAAAAGACAGAGCCAGTAAAGACGAAAGGGAGGGCGTTTCAGATGACCCTTGATGAGGACAAAGAAGATCAGGATGTGGTGGCAGGTACACTCATTGTAAACTCACAACCTGCTTATGTTCTTTTTGATTCTGGAGCACATTTCTCTTTTGTGTCCCATGAATTTAGTAAGCGTCTGAACACACCAATGAAACTGTTAGATGATACCTGTGTAATAGAAGTCGCGAACGGAGAGCTAGTTACGGTACGTCATGTGTATGAGAAATGTCCGATTGAGATTAATGGACAAATCTTAAAGGCTAACTTGCTACCTATCGGGATTAAAGGATTTGATGTTGTTATTGGGATGGATTGGCTTGGAACTCATAATGCTAAAATCCTTTGCGGAAAAAGAATGGTGTCGATCAAGTTGTCTAATGATAGTAAAGTTTACATATATGGAGAACGTCGAAAGAATATGCAAAGTCTCATTACTGCTATTAAGGCCCGCAAATGCATCCAAAAAGGGTGTGAATCATTTATCGCTTATGTGATGAATGGGAAGAAAGAGAAGCAGAAGATGGAGGACATAAAAGTGGTCAATGAATTCCCTGAAGTTTTTCCAGATGACTTACCTGGGTTACCACCCATTAGGCAAGTCGAGTTTCGCATTGACCTTGTTCCTGGAGCAAGTCCCATTGCTCGAGCGCCGTACCGTCTTGCTCCTACAGAGATGAGAGAACTTATGTCTCAGTTGCAAGAACTTCTTGACAAGGGGTTTATTCGTCCCAGCTATTCTCCTTGGGGAGCTCCAGTGTTGTTTGTCAAGAAGAAGGACGGTACTATGCGTATGTGTATAGATTATCGTGAGCTCAATAAAGTGACAATCAAGAATCGATACCCTTTGCCACGAATTGATGATTTATTCGATCAGTTGCAGGGAGCTAGTTACTTCTCTAAAATTGATCTTCGTTCTGGATATCATCAAGTATGGGTGAAGGATGAAGATGTATGCAAGACTGCATTCCGAACTCGATATGGTCACTATGAATTTTTAGTGATGCCATTCGGTCTCACTAATGCCCCAGCCGTGTTTATGGACCTTATGAACAGGGTCTGTAAACCTTTCCTTGACAGATTTGTTATCGTTTTCATTGATGATATTCTAGTCTATTCGAAAAGTGAAGCAGAGCATGAAGTGCACCTACGAGAAGTGTTGTGTACCTTGAAGAATGAACAGTTATACGCGAAGTTGTCAAAGTGTGACTTTTGGTTGCGGGAAGTTCAGTTTCTGGGTCATATTGTTTCAGCCGAAGGTATTAAAGTAGACCTAGCAAAAATAGAAGCGGTAATGAAATGGGAACCACCGAAGACACCTACAGAAGTTAGGAGTTTTCTTGGGTTAGCCGGTTATTACCGACGATTTATCCAGGATTTTTCCAAAATAGCAGTGCCACTGACTCAGCTCACTCGGAAAGAAGTGAAGTTTGTTTGGGGAGACAAACAACAAGAAGCCTTTGAAATATTAAAGAAGAAGTTATGTGAAGCTCCAGTACTCTCTTTACCAGAAGGCACAGAAGAGTTTGTAGTATTCAGTGATGCGTCTAATAGAGGTCTCGGATGTGTTCTCATGCAACGGGGCAAAGTTATTGCCTATGCTTCTAGACAGCTAAAAGATGCAGAGACACGTTATACTACTCATGATCTGGAGTTGGCTGCAATTGTATTTGCATTAAAGATTTGGAGACACTATCCGTATGGGACGAAATGCAAAATATATACAGATCACAAAAGTCTACAATATCTTTTTACTCAAAAAGAATTAAATCTAAGATAGACACGGTGGATTGAGTTGGTAAATGATTATGACTATGAGATAATTTACCACGAAGGAAAGGCTAATGTGGTAGCCGATGCCTTAAGCCGAAAGGTTCGTGAAAAAGTTATTAAAGGGAGGTCCATGCGAATTGAAGTGGTCTCAACTTTAATTCAAAAGATTAAAGAAGCTCAAGATAGTGCTTTAACTAAAGAGAATATAAAGAAAGAAAAGTTTGGGAAAAAGGTGATGTTTGAAGTGAATACCCAAGGGTTGCGCACTTTCAAGGGACGAATTTGGGTTCCTAAATATGGGGCAACTAGAAAGATAGTCCTGGATGATTCTCACAAATCCAAGTATTCTATACATCCTGGAAGTACAAAAACATATCAAGATTTGAAGCAGCATTATTGGTGGCCAGGAATGAAAAAGAAAATAGCAAAATATATATCCCACTGTGACACTTGTGCACAAGTAAAAGCAGAACATCAGGTGCCGTATGGTACTGCACAGTCATTACAAATACCAGCAGGGAAATGGGAAGAACTGACCATGGATTTTGTCATGGGGCTGCCAAGAACGAGAAGGGGACACGATAATATATGGGTCATTGTCGACAGATTGACTAAAAGTGCACTATTCCTAGCGATGAAAGAAACTAACTCACTTGGAGAATTAGCTCAGTTGTACCTCGATGAAGTGATCAGACGTTATGGAGCACCTTTGTCCATAGTCTCAGATAGAGATCCTCGATTCACGTCTAATTTTTGGGATGCTCTACAAGAAAAGATGGGAACTCGAATTAAAATGAGTACAGCTTATCACCCTCAAACTGATGGGCAAAGCGAACGTACTATTCAGACTTTGGAGGATATGTTAAGATCGTGTGCTATCGATTTTGGAGGAAATTGGGACCAGCACCTACCATTAGTAGAATTCTCGTATAACAATAGTTATCACTCAAGCATCAAGATGCCGCCTTTTAAAGCCTTATATGGTAGGAAATGTAGAACCCCAGTGTGTTGGTTAGAAGCTGGCGAAGCAAAACTCACTGGGCCAGAAATTGTAAGAATGACAAATGAAAAGATTGGTGTAATACAAGCCAACATGAAAGCCGCGCAAGATCGCCAAAGAAGCTATTCAAATTTGAAGAAAAGACCTTATGATCTAAAAGAAGGCGATTTGGTGATGATAAAAGTATCACCTTGGAAGGGAGTGATAAGGTTTGGTAAGAGAGGAAAGCTGAGTCCAAGATATATTGGACCCTTCAAGATTTTGAAAAGAATCGGTTTACAAGCATTCAAATTGGAGTTACCACAAGAACTCAGGGGAATACATGATACATTTCATGTATGTTATCTCAAGAAATACTTTGGAAAGAAGGAGTTAACCATTCCTCTAGAAGAAATAAGGGTGGAAACACCCAACAGACTAGTGGAAGAACCTGAGGCGATGTTAGAAGTGAAAACCAAGAAGTTAAGGAACAGAGAGATTGATCTAGTGTTGGTCAAATGGAAGCATTCACTAGGCTCAGACTTGACTTGGGAAACATTGGAAAGCATGAAGAAAAGATACCCTAATTTTACAGATTATGAAGCGATTCCGAGGACGGAATCCTAATTAGGGGGAGGTAGTTGAAACGACCATTATAATATAATGATGTAAACTAAAATGTGTGTAATTTAAGTGTTATATGTAAAATTTATGAGAAATTATGGTTGTAAGGGTGATTTAGTCATTTTACCCTAAAAAGGGTAAATTGGTCATTTGACCACATGCAGAAATTACTATAAAAATTTATTATAGTTTAGGACTAAAAATGTAAAAGAATTGATTCCATGGAAAGATAGTTGGTTTTGGTGGCCAAAGTTCAAGGAAGTTATCTAGAGGGACCAAAACTGAAAATATAAAAATATAAATAGAGAAAAATATTTCATATATCCACAAATTCAGTGGAGAGTTCTAGAGCACGGGAGAAAATCTTGGAAGGAAACGAGATCAAGAAATCAAGAAGAGAAGCAAGGAAATTGAAGTGGGAATTGAAGAAGAGAGTTGGAATTGGTGATTCCAAACTTCCAAGGTAAGAAATCAAAACCTTAGTTTGAACGTTTGATGATATTCTTAAGGAAACTGAAATCCTGTAATTTCAGTAATGAAACATGTAGTTGAAGAGGTTTAACACTTCCATTAAGCCATGTTAAAAGTACTTAATCCAATAATATGGAAGTAGGTTGCTATTTTGCAAGAATTTAGATTTTTGATCAAGAACCCTAAAGTTGATTCTAATGGTTAAAACCTGAGGAAATTGAAGGGTTTTGGTCTTGGAACAAACCCATATCGATTAAGTGGAGTATTAAGCACTTAATATGAGAAAATGGGAAGTTTTAGCATGAAAATCGGGAAATTCTGGGCTGCTGCACGTCAGGCGCGGCGCGCCCATCACCTAGGCGCGGCGCGCCCTGCGTCAGAGTAGAAATGCAGTTTGGTTCAAGAGTCCCCTGCCAAGTGATCCTCATTTTTAAGAAATGGATCAAAACTTGTCCAATTAACCTCAAATTTTAAACATAGGTCTAATATGGTCCAAAACTTTATAAAAAATTATCGGAATTGAAATACGACCCTCCGAGGGTACTGTAGTAAAATACGTATAAAATACAATTTAACTAAAGTTGAGTTATACACTTATTTTGACCATTGATGGTATAATAAAGACTCTAACATGTTATAGAGTCAATTAAAATGTAAATTAATGTATCATATACTATATATAGGTGCAAGTCAAATAATTGGACACCGAAAGGGTAAAGAACCGAGGGACACCTAAACGACATTCCAAAGTTATTCGGTGAGTACATGTAGCATTTTTATCCATTTTGGGATACATGGCAAGTAAGTAAGTATTTTTCAGATTTCATATATTATTTTTATATGTGAAAAATATTTGCAAAAATGGTACACTTTCTAGTTTAAATAGAAAGTTAACTGCTATATTTGAAAGTATGATTCTTGGCGATAGCCTAAATTATGATAGAAATATATTTGAGTCAAAAGCTTGGTATTTAGCCATTTCTTGTGCTAGTAATGTTTTAGTTTCAGAAGAATATTTTTATGATTGACTGGTATTGTAGCTAGCATTGTTAGTAAGGGAACTATGTTCCAACCTACCCGGGTTAGGTAAGGAGTCTACTGGGGACAACCCCTTCGCGAAGTAGACTGCCTCAGCACTTCTACTGTTAGTATTGATCCGTTCTTTCTAGCTGTAGAGACTTGGGGTATCACTCATAGTGATTAACGCCCTAAGTATAAAAATTCCAGCAAGTTTATAAAACCAGTCAAAGAAAGTATAAAAGACATTATTTTTGCAAAGTCTAGCATATGACGATTTTGAAAAGTAAAAAGGTATAATATGTGTATATTATGAAGTTTTGACAATGATTTATGTTATGAAATTTTATAAAAGTTTGGAAAAGAAATTTTAAGTTTGAGTCTAAAACTCATGTAACTCACGAGACATTTTGTCTTACGTATTTCATTTTTATGCCATGTATTCCAGGTTCAGGTACAAAGCTGTGAGATAGTTTGAAGTTGCTAAATAAGCACTAGATGCAAAGGAGTGGAGCTGGATACAACTTCCATATTTGGTATTGATTGAATCCGTTTTCCTTAAGCTTATGGTTGCTTGATATGTATTGTAACTCCCCTTTTTGTTGTATTCAAACAAGTAAAACGGTTTTTGTTGAACCGTATTTTGTAAAATATACTTTTATGTATAAAAAAATAGTTTGAAAAAGTTGGGGTGTTACAGTCAAAGTGGGACAAAAAGGGTAAAATTGTCCAAAATGATTTTTATGATTTAAGACCCATAATTAGTCACCGAAATGACTTAGATAATGACTAGAAGAAGTATAAGAATGAGTAGATAAATGTTATATGTTTAGTTGTCTAATAATTTCTAATCTTCTATTAGATTAGTAGAGATTGAAAGACGTTTGGAAGCAACGGGGGACTAGAGTTATGTGGATTTATGTAGCTAGACGTACCTAGCTACTAAGGTGAGTACATGTGGCATTTTCCCATTTTTGGGGGTACATGGCAAAAAGTTTATAAAGTTTTATATGACTCTCAATGTGAAGTGTTTTATTATCTAGTTATGCTTACGAAAGTTTACTTAAAAGTTATAAAAGAATGTTTTGGCGTTTAGCCTATAAAAGTTATGAAAGAATGTTTTGGCGTTTAGCCTACGAAAGTTATGAAAGAATGTTTTGGCATTGAGCCTTATGTTTTTACGAAAGAATGTTTCGTTGATATGAAATAATGTTTTGGCGTTTACCGTAATGAGTATTTGAGCAAATGTTTGACAAGAAGCAAAGTTATGTTTTTGATTGAATGATATTTTGAAGCAAGCAATATAATGAAATGTAAAGTAATGCAAATGAAAGGATAATGTTTGGCCCGGGCAATGATGTTCCCCAAGGGGACTATAGAGGAATCTACTGGGACGGTACCACTCCCTTCGCGAAGTAGATGTCCTAAGCTAATGAGGCCAGGATGGACTGATCAAGTTCTTTCCATTTTGGTATAGACTTGGGGTATCACCAAGAATGATTAAGGCCCTAAGTATAAAAATCCCAATGTGTTCGAATGCCAGTCGAGCTAAATGAAAGAAAAAGAAAGGTTTTGTGTTCCTAGCTTTCTTACTTGATTTATTTGAAAGATTTTGAAAGTAAAATGTCTTTACATGTGGTTATGGAAGGTTTTATAGCTAGTGTCATTACATTATCGGTTTACAAAGGTTTTGAAAATGACTAAGTTATGCTTATAAATGTTTTGTGTCCAAACCCATGTAGCTCACGAGACGTTTTCGTCTTACGTATGTTATTTTATGCCATGTATCCCAGGTTATAGACACGAGGGATAAAAGGAAGTAGACGACCCGAAGAGATTGAGATCTTAGATGAAGTGAACCTTGACTGATGTAACGGTTTGTATCCTAACTTGCTTTCTATGGTGTAGTATGATATGGAACTGTAACCCCCGAAGTTGTTTTAAACATTTTTAAAACTTAAATGTTTTTATTGGGACCGAAATTTTAAGACATGACTTTATGTCATGAGAAAAGTTTTTAGAAGTTGACATTTTGTTCCGCAACGTTTTTATAAAATATTACAACTCTTAAAGTGTATCAAAGATCGGGGTGTTACAGAGTCTCCCCTCTTTCCACAAGGGCTTTTGTGGAAAGACACTCTTGGGCTCCACATATATTTACACACTCTTGGACTCCACATATATTTACATGGTATCAGAGCCGACGTCCCGCACCCCTGTAACCTCATCAAACCTACGTCTCTGAGGGGGTGTTAGTGTATCCCACATTGGTGCGACACGGTCCTGACATCGCAGCGGTCGTCATGCGGTCAAAAATAATAAAACCTAACATACACACTTAGCATAGTGGAAGTCAGGGTCGATCCGAAGGAGTTACGTGGTCAAGTCAGGTGATAGATTACCAACTATAGTGTCACGCTATAGTCAGAGGGCTTAAGTTCCTACACTTTTGACTACTGATACCCGAAAACATAAACCAAACAATATCAAAACAAGCATAGACTAAGCTAAGCTTCAACTCAAACCTAGTTACTTTCTGAAATCAGAAGTACATCTCTGTTTCAGAAGCAACAAAGGCAAACAAAGAAACCACACAATCACAAGGCATGAACTGAACCAATAACTACAAGTCCAAATGACAGTCACTGGCTAAAGTCCAAACCTAAAAAGCTACCCTAGTTGGCTACTGAAATCAGCAAAGGAAAACAGTCCCAAATAAGGTCATAAACACATCCAAACACAATCCATGCATTCAAAACCAATATCAAGCATCAAAACACCGAAAAACTAAGATTACTTGTAACCGAATGATTATTATAACCCAAAACAGGTTCCAAACATCCAATACAGTAACAATGACTAGGAAACAGTAAATGAAATGCTTAAAGTCAGTGGGTGTCACTCCCACAAACCCTAACCACTAATGCTAACTATTAAACTAAAAAGAAATTAAACATAAAAACCTGAAATACCAAAAGGTAGTTGCTGGAAACGAGTTCTTGGAGTCAAAGAGCCTCTACGGTCGATTTTTCACCAGGGTTTTGCTCGGGTTTTCGGCTGAAAACACCTCTATTTATAGTTGCAAAATTTACGCAACCGCGCCGCGCATATATGGTTTCCGCGGCGCGCGTAGGACTTTATCCCCGTTTCTTCGGACTTTGAATTTGTTCCACCGCCTTGTATCCGCGTCGCGCCTTCTTGATTCCCGCGGAGCGCGTACGTATTTTCATGATTTTTCCTTCTTCTCCAAACTTTCTCCAATTTGTACGCTTTTGGTCCCTGTTTACATTGTTTTATTCCAAACAAGTACTGGCACGAAAAGTGAGAATAACACGATATATATGATATAATTTCACTAAGAATAGGGCTCAACGACTAAAATATGTAATATCACTAGGCGTTGTCAGGTCCTATAAGTGTCAATATATGTTGGAGTCTTCCCTCTCCCACACATGCTCTTTTGAAGAGACACTCTTGGGCTCCACATATATTTACAAGTTTGATGCGAGTCGCTCAAATAGTGCGATCTACCATTTGGAATTGTAAAAACAAATAACAAACAAAGCCCCATACATACTTAAATTTATTGATTAAAATATTTTGTATATGATGAATCTTCAAGTGTTCAAAGTAGTATATATCACACATGATGTTAAAATATTATTTTCAAATCATATATATTATTAATAAAATTATAAGTATTATAAAATATAAAAATGGTCCAGGGACGGTAAAGGAGATCAAGTATGAGATCATTACTTAAATGAATATATAAATACCACAACTATATCAAACCCGTATAAACCGTTTATACATACCAAAAAGTTTTGAGTTCATTATTTACTAGCAAGGTCCAATATTTTTGTCATCACTATTTTAAGAAACAGTTGTTCAAAGTACCAACTGTACATGCTTTTATGTTAAATCGCAGGTCTTTAGAGAAAAAAAAAATTATAAATCAGTTTTCTGGTTTTGGTTTATTGTAAAAGATACGGACAAAACATATTGATTTTTCTATGTCACACATTAACCAAAATTAAAGAAAAAAAAACCCTTATTTCTAGCCTCTCTTGTCATGAGCCGATTTTAATTAGAAACTTTAGAGGATGATAAGTTTTATATTGATTAATTTTAACTTTATAATTGTATTATACCATAGCCTTATTTTGGTTCGTGCACATAATGTTGGAGCAACCAGATACTAAAATTGATTAACTTTTTACGATGACTTCTGCATATGACTACATGAAACAGCTGTTTGGTTTAGTCATTTTGTATAATCAAAATTTGATTGAGACATTTACTAATCATGGTTTATTAGTTAACCGCTAACCAAATAGACCTCTTCACTGTCGGTTCAAGCGAATATTGAACGTATTGACTTTGACTAATCAATAAATCAATAATGCATTTTGGTTTGGTCAATTTAACGTCAACGCCCACCGTTCATATAGATTGTCTTTCTTCGTATGACCCAAACAAAGTTGACTATTAGGAAATAAGTCAAATAACTATTCTCCTTGTTTAAAATAAACGTAACTATAGTCTCTTGTATTCTTGTCTTCATGATTATAAGACTTTAGTAGTTGTGTAGATATTAAAGACAATGTCTTTTATCCAAAGATTTTTATTTTATCTTCGGCAGGCTCAAATTTTATAGGCGTAACCAAACATTTCATTTGTTTATAACGAAACAATATCTCAAATTCTTTAATATCTTCATAATTCCACAAGACAAAAACCATTACACAACGTTATCAATCAAAGACATCTAAATTAGCTAAAACCACTATAAAAAGCGGTGTCGTTTCACAAACCAAAACAACCACACTATCAAAAACCCTAATCATGAAATCCAAGAATAGTGGAACAACAAAATCAACTACATTTGCAATCCAGTGGAAGAAATCTGACATCATAACGAAAGAAACAGAAAAAATAGACTTTACCGGTGGCAGGAGGGGTTACCGGCGGCGGTGGTGGCGACGGCAGTGAGGTTTGCACATATAAGTGCAGTCGTAGAAACATGGGCCACCGCAATGAAGTGGGCAGTCCAGTCTCATCCCTCTACACCTCCCTCCTTCCATGCACTCTGCAAACTCGCCGGTCACATAAAAGTTTTCTCCGATCGGAGTAAAGTCTCGGTGCTCACCATAATGACGACCATGGCTGCCACTCCTCTTTCGTGGGTGTTTCCTGCATCCCCATTTCCACCATCCACCACCACCACCACCTCCTCCTCCACCTCCACCGCCACCTCCTCCTCCGCCTCCGCCGCCACCACCTCCACCACCGCCGCCCCATCCCCAGCCAAATCCCCACCCATAACCACCACCTCCATTGTCTCTTCCTTTGTTGTCAACTACAATGCTATTGGCAGTTCCGTTTCTTATTTCTCCACTTCCTTCACGTGTGGAAGACATAACTACTTCCTTTTTTTCGCCATCAACGCTATAAAACAGAAGAATCCAGAAGCATGTTACCAGTAGTATCTTCATATTTGATCAAAATGCAACATGTACTGTAGGCCTTTTGGTGCGGATTTAAGTTCTCAATATATAAAGGCCAAACTGGTAGTAGTCAGTGGTGACAACTAGACTTACCCGCCGTCCCCCACCAGCCAAAATCATATAGACAGGGTGGGGTTTGGGTGGGTGTGGGGATGCCTTAGGGTGCACTCTGTCCCCACTAAGGTCAAATTGTGGGTCTTGTATCAGAAGTTAAATGAGCATGCATAAAAGAGTAAAATAATGGAGGTGTGTGCTACAACGCACCTGCAATTTGCAGGGTATTCAAGAACCATTATAAGTTACCTTATCTTCCTAACCACCCAGTCTATGTATGCTGTGAGTACGGTTTGGTACTTTGGTTCGATATTTGGCTAAAGTATTCTAAACTAGATCTAAAAAATGAGTTTTTAGAAAGAAAAAAACCGTTGTACCTAGAATTTTTTTCTGTGGGGTTTGTTCTTTTTGGTTTTTGGTTCTTATTAATTTCTTTATATGTATTGTTACATCAACCATGTTGATAAAACACTACTAAAAAATCTGCCAACTACCGACGGACATTTGCGTCAGTAATCCGTCGGTAAAGATATCGATGCAATACCGACGAGAAATGGTGTGTTGTAAAAAACCCTCATAGTCATAGGTAAATTTTACTGACGCATCCTATGCATTGCCGGCGCAAGTGATTACTGACGCATTACCGATGCAATGTTGTTGACTAGATACTAACGCAACCATAGTGACACATTACGTACGCAATACGACACATTATTGTTGACCACATTTGACCATGTCACCGGTGCTATAACGACGCAACCTTTGCGACACATGACCGACGAATCTTAGTGACGAATACCAGCGACTTTATGTTCATGACATTATCCGTCACTAATCTGTCTCTAACGTTTTTTTATGTAAAAATAAAACAAGAATTTTATATAAATCCTTATGTTTTTATCCAAAAAAATCCTAATGCATTAATACTATAATAATTATAATATTAAAACACACTATTTAAACATTACGATAAAATTTGTTTAATACATTAAAAAAGTCAAATAGTTCATCTAAGTTTTTCAAAAACATATAACAATTGAGATCACGTGAATTCATTCGTCTCATCATTTCTAAGCTCTTGGTGCGTTTGTTCTAATTGTTGAGCCAATTGAGATTGGCTTGATTGCATGATTTCCACTTATTCACGTAACCTTTGGACCTAAAAATGGTAACAACATATTATTAATTTAATCTAGAATATCAACTTACAAGCAGTTTTACATAATAACATACTTTACATTTACAATCCATAAGAGCAATATTTCAAACAACGTAATAACACAAAAATAATGGAATAACTCTCCAATATATTGAGAAAATAACTCAAAACTCAAATACAAAGTGTTATGTTAGATACATAAACCCTAACTCGCATATGTATTTATAGGCTAAAACTAGTCTATATATGGAAACACAGAACCGACTTGCTCCGTATTTAAAGGACTCCTTGTTGACCTAAAAGACCTCCACGCCTTCGGCACCAAGGAATTCCAACATTCAACCCCCAAATTCCTAATTCTTTCTAGGAACTTCTTTGATCCCAACCAAGATCTTCATCTCCATGAACTTTGTTCGGGCTAGTGGCTTCGTTAGAATATATTCCTTTTGTTCTTCACTCGGAATGTACTCAACCTCCACTTGTTCATTTTCAACACAATTACGAATGAAATGGTATCTTGTGTTTATATGCTTACTTCTTCCATGAAAAACACGATTTTTTGTGAGTTCTATTGCAGACTTGTTATCCACCCTTAAGGTTACCTTTTCTTGAGGTTTATTCATGATTTCACCTAACAGATCTTGTAACCATATTGCTTGACATGCTGCTGCATTAGCTGCCGTGAACCCTACCTCACAAGATGACAAGGCAACTATATCTTGCTTTTGTGAACACCACGTTATTGGGGATGACCCATAGTAAAACAAATGGCCTGTTGTAATCTTGCTATCATCTGGATCAATATTGTGATTGTTGTCACTATAGCCTACGTGCTTCTTTTGACCCGTCCTCTCATACTTTATTCCATGTGAAGTCGTTCCTCGTAGGTATCTTAAAATCTGTTTGATTGCAACTCCATGTGATTCTTTTGGATTCTGCATATATCAGCTTACAACTCTAACCGAAAATGCCATATCGGGTCTCGTTTGCAAGAGATACCTTAGACATCCTACCACCTTCTTGTATCGAGTTGGACCGATTTCTGGATCATCTTCAGCTTTTGATAATTTTCTTCCAACTTCCATTGGAATGTGGGTTAGATTACAATCATGTAAACCGACTTCTTTTAGGATTCGTTGAGCATAAGCTTCTTGACTTATGGTAATTCAAGTTTCATCTTGCTTGAATTCAATGCCAAGGTAGTAAGTCAACTTTCCAAGATCTAACATATCGAATGTCTTTGACATCTCTATCTTGAAGCTTTTAATCATACTGAAGCTTGTACCTGTGACAAACAAATCATCAACATAAACTGTCAATATTAGTACATTTGTCCCTTCACTTTTGTGGTACATCGATGATTCTTTCTTACACCTTTGAAATTTCATACTCTTTAAAATTCCATCAAGCTTCGTATTCCATGCTCTAGGTGCTTGTCTTAGACCATATAGTGCCTTTGTGAGTTGATATACCTTATGCTCATTTCCTTTCTTTACATATCCTTCTGGTTGTGTTACATAGACAGTTTCTTTGAATTCACCATATAGGAATGTCGTCTTGACATCTAAATTATGAAGTTCTCATCCGTTAATAGCAGCTATGGCTATAAGAAAACAGATTGTTTCAATTCGATTCACCGGAGCAAATACTTCTTGAAAATCAACTCCCGGTTGTCGCACGTAACCTTTACCAACCAATCTTTAGCAACTAACCTTGAACACCCATTTAAGACCAATTGCTCTGTAGATTTCTCCACAAGCTTCCATGTGTTATTTTATTTATTGAGTCAATTTCTGCATTCATAGCTTTGACCCACTTCGATTGCTTCTTTGCTTCTTCAACCGTTACTAGTTCATCACTGGTTGCTAACAGAAGCTCATCGAGTTCATCAATATCAAGTACATAATCTTGAAATCGTTTTGGTGGTACAATTGTTCTTGAAGGCCTTTGCTTACCGGTGACTGTTTGCGTTTCTTACTGCAATGGGTTTTGTTCATTATTGGATGAGCTCGATTGATCTTCATCTTCTTGCTCATTTTCTTCAAACTCTATTTCATTGTTGGATTTGTCGTGTATGAGTCGTTGTTAGCTTAGATGTTTTGGTTGTCCCATGGTATCGTGAATGAACATGGTTCTTCAATATTGGTTCCTGCAATTGTACTCCAATCCCACCCTTTGGTTTCATCAAAAATAACGTCTCGACGTACAATTACCTTTTGTGTTGTTGGGTTAAGTAGCCGATAGGATTTCGTACCCGGTTCGGAACCAAGGTGTATAAGTGGTCTTGATCTTGCATCCAACTTCTTTAGATTCACCGGTTCTATCTTTGCATATGCAAGACACCCAAATATGCGAACATTTTCTAAATTCGGTTTCTTTTTCTTAAGTATTTCGTATGGAGTTTCATTAACAAGGACTCGTGTATACACTCGATTTATCAAATTTGTTGAGTGATTTACCGCTTCTCCCCACAAGTAGTTTAGAACTTTCATAGCCTTCATAATACTTCTTGTAATGTCCATAAGTGTCTGGTTTCTTCGTTTCACCACCCCGTTTTGTTGAGGTGTGTATGGGGCGGTAAGGTGGCGTTTTATACCACCATGATCACAGAAGTTGTGTAATTCATGTGAAGTGAATTCTCCTCCTCGATCACTTCTAAAAACCTTCAAATTCTTTTGTGTTTCATTCTCCACCAAAGCTTTGAATTTTTTGAAGTTTTCAAACGCTTCACCTTTCCAACCTCCCTTCGAGTTGCCTTGAGTCTTCGAGCTCGAATGATCATCTGTCGAGAATAGTTGTTTAGTCTGACTACTATCTCCATGATCATCATCGTTTATTTTTTCTTCGTATGCCTTTAATCGTCCGACTACATCTTTGAAACTAGTATGGTTTAGATCTAGAACTTGTTCGAGTGTGGCAACAATTTTAATGAACTTCGATCATGGCAGGGTTTTAAGGAATTTCTTTACGAGTTTTGGATTTTCAATAACCTCCCCTAGGCTTGCGGATTTCGAAGCGATTCCGGATATCTTTCCGACGTACTCGTCGATCGTTTCTGCATCTTGCATCTTGAGTCGATCGAATTCGGACATTAAGGTTTGCAACCTTGCTTCCTTTACTCGATCTGCTCCAACATGTCTTGCTTTGATCACATCCCACAACTTCTTAGAGGTGTCTTGTTCACCAATCTGCATGACCAGATTCTCGGGGACAAATTGATACAACAAACCCATTTCTAGGTCGTTTTTTTCAGCATTCGTGGTGCCTAGATCAATCGTCTCCCATACTTTTTGTATACGCAACACAACTTTGATGTGCATCGCCCACACGGTGTAGTTTGTGGGGTGTTAGCATCGGGCATTGGACCGAGGTTCCTCCGCCTTTCTTCCCTTTGCTCGGTTCTCCACCGTCGGACATGGTGGACTTGCCTTACGGCCAGAAACTTGGTCGTAAAGAAACAACCGTGAGCTCTGATACCAATTCAAGAAACATAATAACACAGAGATAATGGAATAACTCTCCAATATATTGAGAAAATAATTCAAAACTCAATTACAAAGTGTTATACCAGATACATAAACCCTAACTCGGCATATGTATTTATAGGCTAAAACTAGTCTATATATGGAAACACAGAACCGACTTGCTCCGTATTTAAAGGACTCCTTGTTGACCTAAAAGACCTCTATGCCTTCGGCACCAAGGAATTCCAGCAATAGTAACTAAAAAAAGAAATGTCACAGACCCTTTGTTAACAGAACCATTAGACAAATCGATGAACTTTATATGCGTACCCAAATTGACGTTCAGGGATTTTGGTTTGGTTTAGTTTCTATAAAAACAAAAAACGACTTCTAACCAACTAAAACAAACCTAAAAGAAGTCAGTTTTTTATGGTATCAAAAAATTCAAATCGTCTGTTTTTCAGTATTATTCATTTTTTCAGTCTTCAACAGGTCCCTATCATAGCCTATTTGCAATAACCGACTATTAGGAGCATAGTACGTTTGGTTCACACTTTTTGTCCCACCTAAAATTGATGGAATGAGGTGTCCGTAGTCTTATTTCGTATGGTCATGCATGTCTGGTGTAACAAATACAACCTTATGGAACCTCTTCTTCCAAAAACTGCAACTGTTAAGAACATAGACAATAAAAGTCTAACATCTATCAATTTGATCTTCTAAGTGGTAAAGTGAACCTTTTTATGTGTGCTGCTAAATGTTCGAGTACATACTTCTTTTATATTTCGGGTAAGGTGGATACTACAGACGTAGCAAACTACAAAAGTTACACTGTTTGTAGACGAGCCACTTACTTTCTTTTTGAATAATTTTGAGTTAAATACCAAATCAAACAACGGGAAGCACCACACTCACATTCCACCAATGTGTCCCACGGCCAATATAAAGACGCAAATCACAATATTCTCTGAATAAATAATATACTCGGTGATGTCGAGGCATGAACTTCATATCATACTTATGAATTATGAATTAGAAAGTAACTATGGATAAATGGTTAGAACCCAATGAAGTTAGTTTGGACCACATGACCATCGTCTAACGGTCCATTGGCATGCTCTCTTGGTAGATAGAATCATTTTGGAAAACTAGGAATAAACTTCAAGGATAAGGCATTATTTACCAAATCTCACCAAACCATATGAGCTACGCCATATAATATGAAGAGGGTCTAAAATATATTATGTCCCATTTAAATTTCTAAGAAAGCTGCATATTATGGATCTAATCACATCGCCAATCACCGAAAGATCACATACACAACATAACACAACTTCCCCTCTTCATTTGGCAGAAAATTTTAGCTTCAATATGGACACAACTTTTTTCTAACCATCATAAATGGGTACGTAATATGCCCCACAAATCACAAACGGATTTCTTAAATCATTATTTGACTTTAATAAATCCGTCTTATATTTTTTTCGCCATCTACAACATTTGTCGCGCTGTTCTCTCCTGATTGATTTGTCACCAAAACCGTCTCGCAAAATTAGCAACGGTGTTAAAATTCTTTCCGTTAAAGACAATGTTATCGGCTTATCGCATTTATCTTCCCAATAACCAGGCTTTAAAAAATTAGCTTGTACCTAGTAGGCCTAGAATGTATAAAGACCAAAAGCCCAAAACATCCCAAAAGCAGCCCACCCAATTCTTCCAACCAAATTACGTGACATATGTCATGTGTGGTGTGAGGTTTGGAAGTATGTTCCAAATTCCAAATTCCAAAAGAGTTTTAGGTTTGTAATTTGTAGTTTTCAAAAAATTATGTCGTATAATTGGGTTAAGTCTAGGTCTAGATTGTCGTTAGACTGGCCCATTTAGTGTATGTCTCCCATTTCGACTTTGTATTCTTCCTGAGAGTAGTTTTCAAAAAATTATGTCGTATAATTGGGTTAAGTCTAGGTCTAGATTGTCGTTAGACTGGCCTACTTAGTGTATGTCTCCAATTTCGACTTTGTATTCTTCCTGAGTTGAGTCTCTGGCTCATCTCTGCTTGCTTTTTTCTAATGTGATTCAGCTGTTCAAAAAAAAAAAAATTATGAAGGATTCGAATATAACATGGCGGTGACCATATATATAAAAATATAAATCGGATTGTTGTGATTTTGTCTTTAAGTTACATTTTGATCCTTAACTTCCCGAGTGTGATTTGTATATATAAAGTTCAAAATCGGATTGTTGTGCCCCTCGGAGTGTAACAAATTTGCTCGGACATAATCCATTCGAAAATACAAATGCAAAGAAACAACGGGAGTCAATGATTAGAGATTTGTATAAAGGTTGTCATCCTAGATTGTAGAAGATTAGGGAGCCAGAAATTATTGATGTATCAATATATAAACCACTAGTTCCATCAAAATGGATAAAAATAAAAAATGATAGCTATTGATGATTGACATTGATTATACGCAAAGACAATTGACCTTCAGTACCTAGTTTAATTAAATAGTGTCAAACTAGCTTATACGAGTGTTCAATTTGCACAGAATGCATTGTATCTAACAATAGCATAAATCATCTTTCGCACTCATAAATACAAATTATCAGATACTAAACTCACCAACAAGAAATAATAAACTATCAAAAGACAATTTGTTGTTGATATGAAAACTATAATGTGACATGCTTGTGAGGGAAATCGTACAAGATTGATGCATCTTAATGGATCTTATATGCCAATATTATGTACCCAATCGACCAAATGATAGATACCACATGCTCAAAACAAACTCATGTATTTTATTATTTAAAAAAGAAAATATTAACAACTATATGAACAAAAAATCAGCCATAATTAATAAAGGGTAATTAAAAAATTCCAATGTTTCCACTTTCTACTACATGAGTAGGGTCCATGACCATCACTTTTTGATCCAAAACTCTCTGGCCCATGTGGCATAAGTTTCATCAATTCTTCGGTATATCTTTAACGCAATTCTTAGATTCTCGATGTCCCCCCAAAATTCCAAACAAAATTAATCATCTGTACGGCTGTACACATGAGTTTACGTGTATATAGCTATCGATAACGATGACGATCTAAATTTTCTTTTTTCAAAATCATAGTAAAATGATTACATTGTATGGTTAGGATGTCTTATATGTCTTCCAATTAGCGGGTCCTAATGTGGCCCTTCGACCCTAAGGGAACATCATGATGTCTATGACGGCCCTGAAAATTCGAGACTCCGTTGTAGTGACGGGTCTGCTGCTCTTCCACTCTTCTTCTGTTGCCATTTTCCTCTCTTTTTTTTTAGTAATTATAATAACCCAAACTTAAAACACGCAAACTTACAGTTTAGATCTTGACCTCAAATCTAGTTAAAAGAAACTAAACAAAAAAAAAAAAAAGATTTTGTATATGCTTCTATTGAGATTTTCAGATTTGATGTGTAGTACTAGTTTTCCAGTTGATTTCAAAATGTCTCTCTAAATCCCTTATCAAAAAAAGACTCACGAACGAATTTCTTTTGTGTTTCTCATATATTTGATATGCACTTCATCACGTGTTTATATATATATATATATATATATATATATATATATATATATATATATATATATATATATATATATATATATATATATATATATATATATAGGGATGGGTAATCAAAAGGATACGATGGTCAAAACAAAGTTACATATTCATAACTGAACAACCAAATCAAAATCTTATCCCAAAAAAATCGAAGACTCATTATCAAATGTTACGTGATTACAATAAGCAATTCGATTTCAAATGTTTAAGCTAACTGTGTATTTAGATTCATCAAAAATAACACATGATAACAGAAGGGGTTAACGAAAAAGTAGAAAGAAAGCATTGCGTAATCTGTTGATTGATGGACATAGTTCATTGATGAACATATGTTCATTGATGAATAATGAAAACAGTCCCCAACCAATACTACGATGGTTAAACGCTACATATGCGACACATAAACCTAAGCTCATAAATGAACAATGTTCATATATGAACATGTTTCAATTTCAGTGAAAATGATGATAGAAGAAAGGTTTAAAGAAGAAGAACGAAACCACTGTTATAGAATATGTTCATTGATGAACATATGTTCATTAATGAACAAATGTTCATTGATAAACAAATGTTCATTGATGAACATATGTGAACTAAATCCACGTGAAATCGCTAACTCCTTGAAATTGAAGTCGTCATCACTAATTGAACTCATGGTTGATCTCGCTAATGACTTTGCTACTGATTGATAGTTATTTGGGTGAAATCGGTTACTTTTTAAATTTATTTAGCGAACCTTAAATTCGAAAATTAAAAACCACTGTTATAGAATATGTTTATTGATGAACATATGTTCATTGATGAATTGATGAACATATGTTCATTGATGAACATATTTTCATTGATGAACAAATGTTCATTGATGAACAAATGTTCATTGATGAACATATGTTAACTAAATCCACGTGAAATCGCTGAATCCTTGAAATTGAAGTCGTCATCACTAATCGAACTCATGGTTGATCTCGCTAATGACTTTGCTACTGATTGATAGTTATTTGGGTGAAATCGGTTACTTCTTAAATCGATTTAGCGAACATGAAATTCGAAAACTATGTCTTTGAGTCGCTAAACATAAAACGCCAATTACTTGATCGCTAAGCAGACGTGGTCTTCCTTGATCGCTACGAAATATGTCGCCAAATCAAATGTTTCGCGAAATCGTTTTGACCCTGAGTGCTAATCATGTCTGTATTGCCAAACGTGATAGCGAGATGAAGGAGATGAAGCGAGATGAAGGAGATGAGAATCATGTAGACACTGAAGGGATACAAACCCCATTATGTCCTTACTTGGATAGGATTCCCTGCACAAGAAGTATAATTCTTTTGGTGCACCCCTTTTAATTTAGACCATTGATATAATGATCAAAGGATAAAGGTGGTTCTATGGTTAGGTGATTTAATTTGGTTCTATATTGAACCTTCCTCTATATATATATATATATATATATATATATATATATATATATATATATATATATATATATATATATATATATATATATATATATGAAGGGTTTTCTAGCAAACAATGAACAAATAATTTCTTATGGTTCACATGTAACCCTAGAAAGATCTATGTTTTCTTCTATAAAGATAATAAACTAAAAACATAAAGCTAACAATTATTTCTAAAGATCAAATGAAGAATAACCAACCTTTTGATCTTGTTCTTGAAGCTAGCAGCAAAGAGATCCTGCCTTAAATGAAGTCACACCCAAGCAATGGAGAAGACAGTCTAGCAAAGTAATTCTGGTTGAAGTTGGCCCAGGTTTTGAGCCTCCAGAGGGTTCCTTATATAGCCTCCAAGAGGCTACAGCTGAAACCCTAAAGAAGCCCCTTAATGGACCAGCCTGTTATCCATTTGGGCAAGCCTCTAAAAACCCTAACTAGGGTTTCGAAATTATGGAGATGGCCTCCATAATTTCGCCCAACTTGAGGCTTTCACTGGCTAGCCTTTTATTCAACTATTGAATAATTACAAAGCCAGTCCCTGCACTTTTAATTAATTAATTTAATCACTGAATTAAATCCAATTAATTCTAGATTAAATCTTAATTAATTATTATAGTTTCTAATTAATATATTAACACTTAAATATATTAATAAACCATTTAATTAATTCTATTGATTTATTAAACAATTAATAAATCAACCTTTTACTCTACTGAACTCTATCCTAACCTCCAGCTATGAGGGCAACCCAAATGGACTTTGCTTCAATTAACAAGATAAATATAAATATAAAGTCATGGCTTAGACACCTAATCCAACAACATATATATATATATATATATATATATATATATATATATATATATATATATATATATATATATATATATATATATATATATATATGAAAATATAACTGAATGAGAGAGATATTAGAGATTTAAAAGAGTACCAGTCAACTAGGAACTCAACACACAAGATAAACATCAATAACTTATCTAGGATTCATAGTAGCTTATCTAGGATTCAGACTCAGGTGTGAAACTTGAATTAGAAAATAAAACAAATATGTCGAAACAATTTAGTTATCGGGTCGGGTTGTCAACAGTACACTTTTCTTTTCTTTTATTCTATCTTGTATTTTAGAAATTTAAGATTAAACACCAAGATAGCTTTTACGTGAATTTTATTTGACGTCCAAAATTAAAATATAGCATTAATACATGTTTAGTATTTGTCTTATATTTTTGTATCAATCTGGGTAGTTAATATCGGCGATATCTAGGTGATATCCAGGTGATATCTCGGTTATCGGTCATTTTCGAAATATCGGTTTCAAATATTGGTGCAAAATATCGGAACCGAGAATATCGGCGATATTTAACGATATTTCAATACCCAGATATCGGTTATATCACCGATTTTTCAGAAAATGGATTTGGGCCAAGTTTTACATCAACCCATCAAGATTACCCATTTAGCCCATACAAGATGGAGCTTGATGTCGTAATTCTTAAACCCAAACCAAAAAAAACCTAAAGTCTCATTGTTCCATTGTTCTTCATCGTTCCAAGGTTCGAACTCAGACCCACATTCAACGAATAAACCAGGTACTCTCCTTGTTTTTTCGTGCATGTTAGCTGTTAATTGTTAAGTCAATGACTTGGCATTTGGCAACGACTTCGATTTCAAGTTTCAACGACTAAATGTTCCTATTTACTTCATTCAATTCACGACTTTAGTGATCGTAATTATTTAACTTAGGCTGATTCGATTAACATGGCTTAGCAACGACTTCAGTTTCAATTTTTTTTCCATTCGACTTCTACATTCGAACTTAATTTGTTGGCACTTGGCACTGATTCGATTAACACTCCTCCAGTCCTCCTTTGATTTCAATTTTTCGTTATTTAATTAGGCACTGATTTGATTAACATGGCTTGGAAACGACTTCAATTTCAATTTTTTGTTCCATTCGACTTTTACATTCGAACTCAATTTCACTGATTCGTTTAACACTCATCCTTTGATTGTTACTACTGCTTGTGATTGTTGTACTACTGATTCGAACTCAATTTCAATTTCCAAACTCAATTTCAATTTCCTGTTATCTGTTAAATGATGTACCCTCATTCAAATTCAATATGTTGTACTACTACTTCTGATTGTTGTTCCACTATTAACTGTTAACTGTTAACTTGTTAAGTGATCTACCCTCATTTAATTTCAATAGTGTAATACATTGTTATGTTAATGGTAGAGATGACCATCTTTGGTCGGCTACGCAAGACGCAAGGAAAGGAGACGAAGAAGTTGCGGCACGTACAAGGAGCAAAAGAGAGCGCTATAAAGATGATGATGATGGGATTAGAGTTGAAGGGGGAGATCTTGATGAACGAGTGGATACATTGGTTGATGTGGACTCCGAGGAAGATTTCATAGCTTGTGATTAGATTATTCAAACATTGAAACTTTTGAGTTTTGACTTTTGATGTTACTATTATATATGTCGTAATTTAAGTTATATATATATATATATATATATATATATATATATATATATATATGTATATATATATATATACATATATATATATATATATATATATATATATATATATATATATATATATATATATATATATATATATTCTACATGATATAAAAAACCGATATATCACCGATAGCCCATCGCGATAACCTATATCGCAAATCTAGGCCCTTGACCGATATTTCGGTTTTTTACCGCGATAACTGCATAGGTATCAATTAATTATAAAATTATGGATCAAGCTCCAAAATAATATATTAATGTGAGAAAAGCTATCATAATTTTTATTTGTGTGTAACCCATTGATTTTCATATATATATATATATATATATATATATATATATATATATATATATATATATATATATATATATATATATATATATATAAAATATTGGCTATAGGTGTCCTTAAAAAACATACCACATGTGAACATTGAAAACTTTAATATAATATGTAAATGAAATTAAAAAACCAAGAGTGTTTATGGATACCCTTAGCTTCAATTGTTAAGTATACGGAGCCTAATCCGAACTGAGGAAGACATTGTGGTCGTAGAAGATCAGTGGACTGAAAAAACAAGGAACCGAAGCATGCCTACCAGTGTGGTTGGAAGGTTGCACTTCGGTCGGATCAGTGTCATTGTCCGAGGAATGTTCTTCATCTCGGTTGGGCTAACAGAAACGAGATCGACAGATTTAAAGTAGTATTACGAGTTCAGGGCATTCAACCTATTTTATCAAACTACTTTAGTGGATCAGCAGTTCGGTCAGAACTGAAGATCAGTAGAGACCTCACATAGGTCAAATATGGAGAGTAAAGATGTTGATATACATGAGAAGTTACTTTAGGCTATTGGATAAAGCAATAGGCTAGAAGATCAGTAGAGACCTCACATAGGTCAAATATGGAGAGTAAAGATGTTGTAAAAAAGTTGACCTGTGTAGTAAGATTCATGGCATGTCTCTTCAATAGGCATATTGGATAAAGCAATAGGCTAGAAGATTTTTTATCATCTCAGAATATCTCATTTGCCCGATATATATATATATATATATATATATATATATATATATATATATATATATATATATATATATATATATATATATATATATATATATATATATAAATCTTAGTTTGTAACAATGAGAATGTCAAGAGTGTGAGCCAAATAGAGAGAGAGAGAGCAGTAAATAGTGTATAACTTTGTTTAACATTCAAACTCAAAAATAATATACTTCTTAGTTCCTACAGTGGACGTAGCTGGATCATGTAGATCGAGTGAACCACTTAAATGCTTGTGTTCTTTGTTTCGATTGGTTTTCTTCTTGTTGTTTTCATTAATCTTTGTTAATCGTGTATTAAGTGCACTTGTCGAAGTACTTAGTCCTAACAAACTGGTATAAGAGTTATGGATGGAGAATGGAATATTAAGATCGATAGGTTTGAAGGTCACGATTTTGGCTACTGGAGAATGCAAATAGAAGACTATTGATACCAAAAGAAGCTACACCTGCCCCTGATCAGTGAGAAACTTCAAGGTATGCTGTAGGAGGAATGAAATCTATTAGATCGACAAGCTCTTGGAGTCGTCTGATTGTCATGGGCAAAGAACGTTGCTTACAACATTGTTAATGAGAAGATAACTTATAGCTTGATCAAGGCGTTATCTAACATATACGAGAAATCCTCAGCTGCAAATAAGGCGTTCTTGATCAGGCAATTGGTCAACACGATGATGGAAGAAGGTGGGTCTATGATAGACCATGTTAATGAGTTCAATTCAATCATATCGAGATTTATATCGGATTTAAAGACGAAGTCCAGGCGTTGTTGTTGTTATTTTTGCTTCCTAAAAGTTGGTATGGTAAGGTGACTACGGTCAGCAGTGCATCCGGTATGTAGAAGCTTACATTCGAAGCCATTCATGATTTGATCCTAGGAGAGGACATCTGTAACACCCCTTTCTCAAACCAAATTTCAAAACGGTTTATAATACAAATATCTTACAACTTGTGACTATTAAAAGTCACTTAAAATTTTTTTTTTACAAACTTTATTCTCAAGGGGTTATTACAGACTTAATACAGAAACCATAATTTAAACTTATCTGTATTTTACACTGGTCCCAACTTCATCTCCTGCTCCTTTCACCTAAGTACATAGCATTTAAAACAAAACTAATACGTGAGATATAAAGCCTCGTGAGTAATATGGGTTTTAGACCCAAAACTTTTCTGCTCAAAACTTGAAATATAAACAAGTAGACTGCTTAAAAATTTATTCTCATAATAAATCTCAAAATACTTTCTTTCTTAAAAACTGCTTCTTTTCTCAAAACTGTTCACTTTCTTATAACTGATTTATTTCTTTAAAACTGCTTTCTTCTTTCTTTCTTGTGACCAACTGAAACTCATGAATTAGTTTAGTTTAATTCATTTTACTAACTCCCCTCGCGGGACAGAACGGATCCACCCGCAAGGGTATGCTAACTCTGTCTCCCCTTTATGACTTGGAACAAATCCAAACACAAAGGGTATGCTAAGCTAGACAACTACTTCGCGACGGGAGGTACCACCCCAGTAGTGTCTTCAGATCTCCCGATTATGTGGGCGATCCTAGTCCGGACAACTGAATCTTATTACTTTCTTTACTTTAGTTCTTATCTCATTACTTTCTTCATTTCATCTCAAATTGGTCAAAAAGGGACACAATTTGTAATAAACTCAAATTCATAAACTTTATAACTCTTTATCAAAAATACTATCAAAACTAACTTCAACATCTTTAGTTCACATGCGGAACTACTTTCAAAATACTTTGTAAACTACACTACTTTAAAATCTACTTTAAAACACTTATCCCTTGTATAGAGCTACTTTAAAACTGTTTCCAACTTTAGTATTTAAAAGTATTTGGAAATCTCATTTTCTGAAAATATCATTTTGCTATGTACTATAGAAAATCCTCATAAAACTCACCTTGATATAGCTATAGGTCTCTAGGCTTCTCGTACTCCTTTCCCCTCTCCGTGCTCAACAATATTTGAGGCACCACCTTTCAAGGCTTGGAATCACCAATTCCAACCTCAATTCCTTACTAGATCTTCCAGAAATTCTTCTTCTCCCGTGCTCTCTCTCGCTCTCTCTAGTTCTCTCTGGATTCTTCCACTGGTTTCTGGACATAGAGAGTAATAACTCTCTTATTTTATATTTAAATTTTTATAAGTTAATTGCACTTAGTCCCTTGGTTTCTAGCTTTTCTACAAAAATGGTCCTAAGACCCATAACTTTACAACCAAGGTTCCATTAACTTCTAGCTTGACATTTTCTTGACAATTTGGTCATTTCTATGTCAAATGACCATTTTGTCCTTTTTGGTCAAATTTCACTATTCACACGATAAAACTCCAAATTTCACATAAACTTTTATTTCTTGTCATATTATTTTACAAATACATATTATTTTTCATAATAGTCTTATAACATGTCAAAAGACCGCTTTACCGTTTTACAACTTTTTTTTCACGGGTTCTTATAACATCGGCAAAAGGAATACATGTGAGTGCTCTAGAAGTCTGCTGAGCACAGAAGAACGAGGAAGAAGGGCCAATCGAGGCAGTGGTAATGGCAGGAGAAGAAGTAAATCAAAGAGAATCGAAAGTTCCTGAAGCAGAAAGGATATTGTCTACTGGAACTACAAAGAAAGTAGACACTTTAAAAATCAGTGACCAAAGTTGTCCACAGGAAATGCGAGGAAGGAGGCTAATGTGGCCGAATACTGTGGTGACGTACTTATCTGTTGCATAGAGAGTTCGTGTTGTCGGGATTCGGGGTACCGGTCTTGGTGGTTTATCTTGTTTGGGGTTTTAGGATTTGCTAAGTGAAGTTTATCCTTATTAGGAGGTTCGTGTTGCTGGGATTCGAGGACACGTGTGTGGAGTGCTGTTCAGCTTGGCGGATCAGGTGAGTCTTCTCACTATACTATGTGTGAAGTTGCATGCGTATGTAGTACGGTATGATAGGAAGGAAGAGAATGCTTGTATGATTGTTGTTAGGATTGTATGTGCTTTTGTGTGGTCGTATGGTTCGTTCTTGTGACTTGTGATATTGGGATAGGTCAGTGTCGATTAGGACTGAGTCACGTCCCTGGGCAGCACGATGCATGATCGGTCGTGCTGGTCAATACAAAGGTGCTGCATGATAAAAGGACGATGCATGACAGGTCGTTCCGGGCACCCGAGGATGTTGAATGATTAAAGGACGATGCATGACAGGTCGTTCCTTGATGCTGAATGTGACTTATGTGTATGAATGGAATGGATCGTGTGATACTTTTGGGAACTCACCTAGCTTTGTGCTTAGTCTTTCACCCTAAATGTTTTTCATGTATTTGCTGGCTTGATCTTGGAGCACGACGCGACTGTATCGCATCTGGGGTTTTGGTATTCAAGTCTTCCGCCCGATAACGTTTGTACTTGTTTTGATAAACACGTTTTTAAATGTTTTAGTTGTCAAATTTGAATTAGATGATTTTATTTTCCAACCCGTTTTTATGTATATGAACCGTTATAAAAATGAAAACTTTACTTTGGAAATTGGGACGTTACACTCAGAATGCTATTCACATTTGCCACAATCTTGTGCAGCACCACAGAACGAAGTATATCACACTTCTTTATTACTTCATCAAAAGTCATGTTGAATAAGGCAACATTGAATTCCATTTTGTTCTGATTACAGACTAATTAGCATATATCTTTACTAAGTCCCTTGATGTAAAATCTTTCACACTAATTTTGCATAGACTTAGGATGATTGATGCAAGCTCTATTCCTTAAAAAGAAATATTTTTTGTTGAACTTGTTTTCAATCATTTTGAACAAAATTTATTTTTAAATAAAGAAAATTTCTTTTTACAAAGCGTTTACTATTCATTACAGAAGCTTCGACATGCTTCTGTAGTCTTACTTTCAAAATTAAAACAAAAATAACTTATTTATCGATGCTTTTATTATTCCTTACAAAAGCTTCAGTGCCCTTTCGTAATTTCATTCATAAGTTTTTTTTGGAATATCAAGGCGAAGCCTCATTGATAAATGTTATAGCTTTTGTGAACAACTTTAAATTTTCTTAAAAAAACTGTTCACTTCCGAAGCTTCAGATGCCTTCTGTGCTCTTAAATTTCAAGCACAAACATCATATGCCTAACTGTTGTTAATCATATCTTGATAATACTCCCAAATATTATAAACCTTTTAAAAATCATGAATTAACATGTTCATGGCATGTATTTCGAGTCCTTATGCTGGAAGAAAATATTGGGTCATGCTGCTTCTCAATTGGGTGATGATTCTCTTTTCATAATCTTCAACATGTCTTAAATATAATTCCTTGTAGATATATTTCATGAAAATCAAGATTTTAATCAGGGACATAAGGTTAGATGGTTCATATGGAAACAAAAACCCATGTAAGATTATATATGTGGCTCTTCATCATCATGCAGTGGTTTTCATTTCTTGTGGGCTCGAGCATTTAAGGTAGCCTTATAGGGTTTAAATTCACATATCGTGTTGCTTAAGTTTCATTGAACAAATGTCAAAATGATCAAGGATGATTATTTTTCAACATGTATACATCCGTTATATGTATCACGTTATCTCTATCCACACTTTGAAAATTAAACCACTACACCATTGGGGAAATCATTCTGAAGTGAAGGCATTGTGAAGTATGGCATTATGCAGTTATAACTTTCTGAAAATAAATTATGACAATATGGCGAAGTCATATGACACGTCGCAGTCGTTGATGCGGTTAAAAATGATAAATAAAACCTTACTATCCACTAGTTAGGGTAAGCAATGGTCGAACCTAGGAGTTCGTGTTGGCACTTTCTGTCAATAAACGCCTGACTATAGTGTCACTCTATAGCATGGAAGATTACTTTGTTGGATTAGGTGTCTAAGCCATGACTAATAATTAGTATTTACCTAATTAATAGTAGCATAGTCCATTTGGGTTGCCCTCATGGCTGGAGGTTTGTTGGAAAGTTAAGTAGAGAGAAAGGGTTGATTTATTATGTGACTAATAAATCAAGATATTGTTTGTTAATATATTATGAAGATAATATATTAATTAGAAATAATATTAATTGATTAATAATTAATCAGAAATTAATTGGATTAATTTCTGTGGCATTAATTAGATTAATCAGGAGGTCAGGGATTAAAGTCGTACAAATTCAATAGTTGAATTGCGGCGCGCGGCGCGCAAATGACTTGGCCGCGGCGCGCGTACAGATAATCCGGAAAATGGGCTGCGACTAGGGTTTCTAGCTTTGCCACTTGGTTGCCTATAAATAGGGAACCCTAGACCTCATTATCAGTCGCTCATTCTATTATTTTCTCTCTGGAATTTCGATCCATAAACCTCCCGGCTAAGGGTGTGACTTCATTTGAGGCAGAATATTTTTGCTGCTTTGCTTCCAAGAAATCTAAAGGTTAGTTTTTCTGGTTTAATTCTTTAAATGTCTTTATTGGCTTTTAGGTTTTTGTTATATGTTCAATTGTAGAAAACATAGATCCTTATAGGTTGCATGTGAACTTAGGTTAATTAGTTCATGGTTGCAGAAAACCTTTCAGTGGTATCAGAGCCTGTTTTGTTTTCTTGTTGAATTGATATAACTGTTTTAGGGTTTAAAGCTTATAAACCCTAATATATATGTGGATCGATTTCTAGGATTAGGGTTTTGGAAACCCTAATCCCCCCCCCCCCCCCTTGTTAATTTCGAAATCTGGCATTAGGGTTTTAGGAGGTTTCCTATTTTTGGTAACTTTATTTGTTAATTAAATGGATAACCTTAAACCTTTTTCCTTGAAATCGAAAATTAGGGGTTTAAGGATAGGTTTTAATTAATTTGATTAATTTGGATAAACCTATCTTCATTTGAATTAATTTAATTAATTGTTAATTAAAAGATAATTCAAAAGGGATTTAATTAATTTTAAATTGTCGAAAATTAATAAAAAAATCCAGAAAAATATTTTAAAATGTTTAAAATATTTAGATTTAATTAATTTAATTAATTGGTAATTAAAATTGATTAAATCGAATTTAAGGTTTAATTTAATTCAAAATTTAATTGTTAAATTTGGTAAAATTAAAAGATAAACCTTGAATATTTTAAAGGGTTTTAAAATACATCTTATATATGTTATTAATTGTTAATACTATATGTATAAGATAAAATTGGTCAGTCAATTCAATAGTAGGCCTCATTCACGAAGCTGGTCCATAAAGTGGGTATAAGGAGGCTGCCTATAAAATGGCAGTCTAATGGGTGAACACTCTCGCCCACCGCTCGCCTGATCAGTGGAGGGTCGTTAGCCGAACAATTTTGATAGGACCACTTAATCATTAAAAGTATAATGATCAAAGTACTAGAACCGTTACACAAAATCCCAATCTAGTTACTTTAGAAAAAATGTGAATTTGATGCTACCCCATGAAATTGCACATTGCACTTTATGAAACGTTGGTGGAGCGTGTGTGGTTTACCGGCACACCAATGGGGGTTCATAAAGAGTGGCAATGGGTGTCTCGTGTGTTATCATTGTTGACGGAGCGTGTGTGGTTAACCGACACATCAATTTGAGATGATAATGGACCCCGAGAGTACCAAGCTAATTTGCATGGTTATTCACACCTGGTTTGTGATCCTCGGCATCGCAGTCACAAACGGTGGGGCATATCCGAGATTAAACATGCTATTGAACAGTTCAATAAATCTCAAAAGAAACTAGGAATTCCATTTATAATAAGATTATTTTTCCGCGGTGGAATTGGCTGAATCGTCATTCGCCTACCTTTATAAAATTTGCTTATAGATTACGACATCCCTCTTCTATGTTGCAAATTGTTATAGTTGGATCCTAGCCTTATTTTATATTGTTTTTTTTATAAGGACCGACAAGTATCTAATTAAACTTACCTTCTTTTATAGATGTCTTCTGCTGATCAATCCGCTCCCCACTCAAACTCCAGTGTTCCCTCTATCCTCTCACTGTGTTCCAAGGTTCAATTGAACGGGACAAACTACAATGACTGGATTAGAAATATCAAGATGGCTCTGAGGTACGAGAACAAGGAGTATGTCCTCGAGACCGAGCTTGTCGATATTGACCCTTAAATTGCTACTCCCGAGGAGATTGCCTCGTACCAAAAACATTCTGATGATGCGACCAAAGTGGCCTGCATCATGATCGCCACAATGAACCCCGAATTGCAGAGGATATACGAAGACTACTGGCCCTTTGAGATGCACAAGGAGCTTGCAGAAAAGTTCCGCAAGCAAGAGCGCATCGAGAGGTGCGAGGTGGTCAAGGACTTCACGAACAGCAAACCTAAAGATGGAGAGTCCATCTGCACTCATGTGCAAAGAATGCAAGGTTACGTGGAGCGGCTTAGAAAGCTTGCGATGCCTGTACCGGAGGAGTTGGCCGTTGACATAGTGCTTAACTCCTTACCGAGTTCTTATGACCAGTTCAGGCTGGCTTATCATTTGAACAACAATCAGGCTAATATGACTGAGTTGCATCGTATGCTTCGAGTAGCTGAGGACGGGATGAAGGGTAAAAGTGTACCCTCGGTTAATCAGCCCGTCCTAGCCATTGGAAGTGGCAAAGGAAAGAAAAGGAAGGGCCCTCCTAAGCAAAATTGGAGGGAAAAGGTTCAGGTCGGGTCATCCAGTAATGGCTCGAGAACCAAGACTTCCCACATTCCTTGTGTGGCCAACCCCGATGAAGTCAACTGTTTCTACTGCAAAGAGAAGGGCCATTGGAAGAAAAGCTGCCCCAAATACTTGCAGGATGTCAAGGATGGGAAAGTAAAGCCATCGACAGCAGGTATATACACTATCTCTAAAAACTCACCATCTTCTAATTCTTGGGTCCTTGATACAGGATGTGGTTTTCACATTTGTTCTGATCTGCAGGGCCTAAAGGAAAGCAGGGAGGTGGAGCACGGTAGACTGAACTTGATCATGGGCAATAGGAGATCGTCCCCTGTTACCAAGATCGACGTTTATAGTTTAGTGCTTAGTAGTGATGTTAGTATAGAGTTATTTAATTGTTGCTATTCGCCAGAAATGGCAAGAAACATTATTTAATTTCACGCATTGTTCAGACAAGGATTTCAATTTTCTTTTGATAATAAAATTGGCTCGATTTCTGTTTTCAAAAATGGTATTTTGATTTTTACTGCTTATCCTTGTGATGGTGTGTATGAAACTGTTGAATGTGTTGACAATTTAGGACATAGTGTAAATTATATTGATTCTACTAGTGGTGTAGAAAAGGCATGTCTGTGGCATAGTCGGCTCGGGCACATCAGCAAGAAACGCATCGCCCAGCTCCAAAAGGATGGAGTGTTGGAATCATTCGACCTCAGGACGGATGATGTATGCGAATCTTGTCTGTTGGGCAAGATGACTAAATCACATTTCAAAGGATCTTTTGAAAGAGGTGAGGGTCTGCTGGACATCATTCACACGGATGTGTGTGGTCTATTCAGATCAACCACAAAGGATGGCACGCGGTTCTACGTGACCTTTACCGACGATTTTAGTAGATACGGTTATATCTATTCGATCAAGCACAAGTCGGACACCTTTGAAAAGTTCAAAGAGTTTAAGAACGAAGTAGAGAATCAATTAGGCAGGAAGATAAAGATGCTCAGGTCTGACAGAGGCGGAGAGTATCTAAGTATCGAGTTCCTAGACTATCTAAAGGAATGCGGAATAGTTTCGCAGTTGACACCTCCCAGGACACCACAGTTGAACGGTGTTGCAGAGAGGCGCAAGCGAACCCTGTTGGACATGGTTCGTTCCATGATGAGTCGAGCTTCACTTCCCATTCACTTCTGGGGGTATGCCTTAGAGACTGCTGCCCACATCCTCAATATTGTCCCTACTAAAAAGGTTGTTAAAACACCTCATGAAATGTGGACGGGGAAAGTTCCATCTCTGGCACATATCAAAGTCTGGGGTTGTGAGGCTTTCGTTAGACGAGAGACTCAAGACAAACTCGTAGAAAGAAGCGAAAGGTGTTTCTTCCTTGGTTATCCCAAACAGTCCTTTGGATATCTATTCTACAGACCGAGCGAGGACGTGGTCTTTGTAGCTAGACGAGCTTCGAGAGAGAGAGAGAGAGAGAGCTCATATTCAAAGAGGACAGTGGGAGTACCATTGATCTGGAAGAAATTCAAGAGTCATCAGATGACGCAACCTTAGGAGAAACTAGCAACCAACATGAGGAAGAAGTTCCTGTTGGTCCGACAGATGTATCCTTACCTCTTAGGCGTTCTGGTAGGGTTAGCATGCCACCCGAGTTTTATGGGTTCCATATAACTTCGGATGGGGACACGTTTGTCAGTGATAGGACACTGATAAATTTGGATGAACATCTAACTACCAGGAAGGAGTGGCGGGCCCTGAGTCTGCCAAGTGGAAAGAGGCCATGGATAGCGAGATCAAGTCCATGTATGACAATCAAGTTTGGAACTTGGTTGACAACGTACCGGGTCGAAAGACAGTCGGGTGCAAATGGATCTTCAAGAAGAAGACCGACATGGACGGAAAAGTACACACTTTCAAGGCAAGACTGGTTGCGAAGGGCTTTACTCAAACCCCAAGGGTTGACTATGACGAGACCTTCTCACCAGTAGCCAAGATAAAGTCTATTAGGATTATGCTGGCCATAACTGCATTTCATAACTATGAAATTTGGCAGATGGACGTCAAAACCGCCTTCCTTAATGGAAAGTTGACTGAGGATGTCTACATGAATCAGCCAGAGGGTTTTGTCGATGCAAAGTATCCTAATAAGGTGTGTAAGCTTGAGAGATCAATCTACGGATTGAAGCAAGCTTCTCGCAGCTGGAATCTTTGTTTCCATGAGAAAGTCAAAGAGTTTGGTTTCTCTAGGAGCGAGGATGAGTCCTGCGTATATGTCAAGGCTAGTGGGAGTATAGTCACCTTTCTGGTGCTGTATGTCGATGACATACTGCTCATGGGAAACGATATCCCAACCTTGCAAGATGTCAAGGCTTGGCTTGGAAAATGTTTCGCCATGAAGGACCTAGGAGAGGCTGCCTATATTCTCGGGATAAGAATATTGAGAGATAGGAAGAAGAGACTAATTGGACTTAGTCAGGGTACATACTTGGAAAAGGTACTGAAAATGTTTAGTATGGAAAATTCCAAGAAGGGAGAGCTGCCTATCCAAAGTAATGCAAAATTGAGTAACACTCAAAGTCCGAGTACAGACGAAGAAATAGCTGAAATGAGTCGGGTACCTTACGCTTCGGCTGTAGGATCGATCATGTACGCTATGACATGTACTCGCCCTGACGTGGCCTTTGCTTTAAGCATGGTCAGTCGGTACCAGGGCAACCCTGGAAGGGCGCATTGGATAGCTGTAAAGAATATACTCAAGTATCTGTGAAGAACAAAGGACATGGTGTTAGTCCTTGGAGGCAGTGATACCTTGAAAATTGAAGGTTATACGGATGCCAGTTTTCAGACGGATAGAGACAGTGGTCGGTCTCAGTCTGGCTGGGTATTCCTTCTGAACGGAGGAGCGGTAACTTGGAAAAGTTCCAAGCAAGATACGGTGGCTGATTCTACTTGTGAATCAGAGTATATAGCAGCAAGTGAAGCATCAAAGGAAGCGGCTTGGCTGAAGAACTTCATCGGTGACCTTGGAGTAGTCCCGAGTATTCAGGAGCCCGTGGAACTGTTCTGCGATAACGAAGGTG
This sequence comes from Cichorium intybus, assembly GCA_023525715.1. NCBI lineage: Eukaryota > Viridiplantae > Streptophyta > Magnoliopsida > Asterales > Asteraceae > Cichorium > Cichorium intybus. Next base: position 122,793,545 of record CM042012.1, read on the forward strand.
CGGTCGCCTTGACAAAGGAACCGCGAGATCATGGAAAGTCCAGGCATATCGACAGAAAGTACCACTACATAAGGCATAAGGTAGAAGAAGGTCACCTCGTGGTAAAGAGGGTATCATTGGAAGATAATCCTGCAGATCCCTTGACAAAGGCTCTGAGTAGGATTAAGCATAATCAGCATGCTAGAAGCATTGGATTAAGAGATGATATAAAGTTTATGTAAATTAGATTGTTTTCGAAACTTGTAATAATGTATTGTATTTGACTCTTGTGATTTAATAATAGAGATTTATTAATGAGTAATGGTTCGCTATTTTGTCAATACTTTGTCATTGTGTTTCATTTTGCATGTTTTACTTCCCGAATAATTCGATTATCCACAGTCGATTACGCTTTTGGGAGTAAGTGTGAAGTAAGATTGTCATGAATTGGTAATAGATTGTCTAAGGAGTTAGACATTGCAATTGGATTGCTGCACCATTCGTGAGTACTTGGAAATGGAGATTTAAGTATTGGATAAACCCGCGCTCAATGGATTGCTTCATGGATTTCATCACGAGCAATATTGAGACGATAATATCTTTTGATCTTTAAGCTAAGACATATGAGTTATGATTTACTAGACGGTTGTTCATTGATAATACGAAAACGCATCGGTAACTCGGTGTTATAAAACGTATTGTTGTGAGTGATTTGTCTGATAAAAGACATAAGTATATGAGTCGAAGCTTATTCGTCCCTTGACCCTAACGGGGAACAGATATCTGTAGGCCTCTCGATGAATTTGAAGTTGACTAAAATGGTTGGCCAACCGGGACTAAATTGGTAGTCTAAGAGTCATGTGCAAATCGGAAATCGAGGAACAGTGAATCAGACCGGGATTGACTTTAATCCATGTCTCGAGTCTGAAAATATCTTGTTGGACGGAGGATCATCTGATCACTTATCTATGGACAGAACTGATTAGATCAGAGTTTGGCAGTGGTTTCTAGGAAGCTAAAAGTGCTGGTTAATTAGAGGTTAAATTGGTAATTATAGTCATAGACTTATCCAAGTGGGAGACTGTTGGATTAGGTGTCTAAGCCAAGACTAATAATTAGTATTTACCTAATTAATAGTAGCATAGTCCATTTGGGTTGCCCTCATGGCTGGAGGTTTGTTGGAAAGTTAAGTAGAGAGAAAGGGTTGATTTATTATGTGACTAATAAATCAAGATATTGTTTGTTAATATATTATGAAGATAATATATTAATTAGAAAATAATATTAATTGATTAATAATTAATCAGAAATTAATTGGATTAATTTCTGTGGCATTAATTAGATTAATCAGGAGGTCAGGGATTAAAGTCGTACAAATTCAATAGTTGAATTGCGGCGCGCGGCGCGCAAATGACTTGGCCGCAGCGCGCGTACAGATAATCCGGAAAATGGGCTGCGGCTAGGGTTTCTAGCATTGCCACTTGGTTCCCTATAAATAGGGAACCCTAGACCTCATTATCAGTCGCTCATTCTATTATTTTCTCTCTGGAATTTCGATCCATAAACCTCCCGGCTAAGGGTGTGACTTCATTTGAGGCAGGATATTTTTGCTGCTTTGCTTCCAAGAAATCTAAAGATTAGTTTTTCTGGTTTTATTCTTTAAATGTCTTTATTGGATTTTAGGTTTTTGTTATATGTTCAATTGTAGAAAACATAGATCCTTATAGGTTGCATGTGAACTTAGGTTAATTAGTTCATGGTTGCAGAAAACCTTTCATACTTAACACTCGAAGCTCAAAATAAAACTCAAGTGAAACAATTCCAAAATAAATCAAACATAGATTTGATGACAGATCGAGAACAACATGAACCAACATCACTTCCTTTATTAAAATCGAAACTGAACAATCATTCAAAACCAAATTGACAAATCTTAACCAAACTGAAAGAACCTCAGGAGTCGAATGATTCATCCCGAGTCTAAAACTCAACGCCTAGTAATCAAAGAAATTCCTGAATGTGGAATACCTCGATACCAAGTTGATATAAACTAGCAAACCGAATATCTAACCAAAATTATTGAATGGAACTAAAAAGAAACAAAAAGAAAGCCTTCTGAACCCCCGTTGATGTCCCGTAATGCTCTGAAATTCGTATGGGAGCTCTTTATTTAAAGTTTTCAAATTTGGTGAGTTCGAGGCGCTAATAGTGGTAGTTCGCGCCGCTGACTCCCCGATATCTCGCTAATTTGAATTTCAAATTCCGATGTTATCTACAGTTCGAGGCACTAACTTCAAGTTCGAGCCGCTAACTTCCTGAGTCTTGATCTTCTTCAATCAAACTTATCCTTTTCCATTTTCACTTCTAATTTCTGCACTTTAACACTTTTTCCATACAAAGCAACTTCCAACAAAAGTGAGTGTATCTAGTCTTTTTATTAGAATGAATTAACTAAAACCATGCAAATAACGCGTAAAATATTCAATATAAAAGTGTGTTATCGTCATACAATGTGACTTTTTTATATCATATCTTGGAACTAAAAAAAATTGATCCCAAATCTATAAATAAACAACATCAAAATTGCAAATCTATAAACAAACAACATCAAAATGGTAAACATGATCCAGATCAAGGAGCACATGATCAAAAAATTGAAGACTTTGTTGTGCAACATAATGATGCACAAGTTCAAGAAGTACACATTCTGAATGCATATATACTGAATCATTATTCCTTTGGTATCAATCATCAATACATATCTCTTTGGCAGTTCATAATCATTCTTTGAAAACATACCTCGGTGGTTCTAGACACAAGGTAGATTAATCCTGGTATACTATAACCTACATCTTTAAAGTCCTACAATTATGTTCAACAACTGTGCGGTTAAACCTATCTACAATATAAATCGAATCTGAGTGATGAAATTAATGACATTAATGCAGAAACCCAATAAGGCAACAATGATCACAGATTCCGACATTGAAATAGACGAAGAGACACAAAAGCAAGTTCGCGAACCTACTCCTCAAGAAACCGTACTTCTAATCACAACCTCTACTCCCACTTTTGAGGTACCACTCACCCCCTCTACTCCATCTACTGAAGTCCCAATAACCTCTTCTGTACCCACTTTAGAAGTCCTTCTTTCCATTGGTCAATGATTACACCGCCTCAACCGTGTACAACTATGAGGTATGTGTTAGGGTTTTAGGAATCGCTTTTATATAGTCTGTATTTTGCGTATCACTCTTAAACAGTTGCTCTTTACCTTCATAAATTGAGCACTCATCTTGTAACATGAAACCCTTATTAATCATTCGACATATTGCATTCTAGAATATCTTTTCTTATTGTCGATTAATTGTGTGTTTGTTATTTACTTTATCGAATCGTGACTTATCAAGGAACTTATCTACAAATTTGTTTTTTCCTTAAATGATTTAAAATCCTTTTGGTAATGACTTTCAAATAGCATATACGATGAGTGTTTCACCAATACCGCAAATCAATACTCTTGATTCTAAGCCAAACATTCCTTTCTAACACCACGGAATCATGGTACCACGAAATTAACTCACTAAACAGAGGCTGAATCCCGTTGTTAACTTGGAAGTTATTACAAGCACAAGCCAATGGAAATTCCAACGTACTTTGTTAAAGCCTGTTGTTAACTTGGAAGTTATTAAAAGCACAAGCCAATGGAAATTCCAACATAACCCACAAGCCTATTGTATACTCAAAAGCCAAATCAACAAAACCTTCATTCTTACATAGATCATGCTTGTTGGAGATAGATAATAACTCTTTCACATTGACAAGAAATAAGCAAGATGGATATGTATGATGAACCATATAATCATCTGATTCCAACTGTATCCCCCTCTCAATCGATACATCCATCACATGAACATCTCTAATTTTATCCTAATTCCCTAAAACTATGTTCACATAAGGCTTACACCCATGGTATCTCTATATACACCCACCTTGTTAAAACTACGACCATTTGTTATTGTACCACCTGCATGACGTGGCCGATGTTTTTCGTTTCGTTTGAATCTCACTAATGAAGAAAAAACTCATAGTTGCTAATTTGTAGAGTGCATAACTTGCAAGTAAGAATGTCCACATTCTACACCCTTAAAACCCACATGTATCCAAAAAATTTCCCTATTTTAGACATCCTACGAGCAAATAGCCAACATCGTACCAATTTGGCACAAAAGTCCCACAAATCATGAACCCCATGGTTGGTGGAATATTCATAACCAAAAACTTTTGGGACAAGCATTGCAAAGCCGAAGAACTAGAATCACGCAGGATGATACGAGGTCATACTCGATCAAAGACCCATCTCTGATCTCCCATTACCACGACATCCTACCTCCTATTGACATAGGTAAATCCTTTGGGTCGGCTACTTCCAAAAGAACTTGTTTAAAGAGAGAAAAGTAATTCATGATGTGATTCTTATGCTTGCATTTTAAATGATATGTAATTAAACAAAATATTAATTATTATTTCAACATGTAAAACATCGTTTAAAAAAACAAAATGACAAATAAATTTAAAGGTTCTTAAATTCGAGCTAAAGCTACTAATAAACTAAAAGTAATAGAAAAGTATTCTATTTTAATAAATAATTTAAAAGCACATTATTATTTTTTAGACATAATAATAATAATAATAATAATAATTGAGGTGGGAGTGTGGAGTTTTTAAAGTAGAAAGAGTACACTTTTAGGTGAGGGACGTATAGTCCAAAACAAGCCTTTAATATATAGATAATAATGAATATTACTTCACTCGCAACTTGCAATTCCTTTTCATTGTCCTTTTGATACATGAAAGATGTTATTCTTATCAAATTTGATGGGCGAAATTTAATGAGTTTTATAGTTTCGTCCAATCGGTAGTTCATTTAGCCCAATCGTTATTGTGGGTAAGGTTGGATTAGGTGAAACGGAATGAATAATAAATAAGTCTATATAGGTCTGATTTTAAGTTATGTATCTTAAATTATGTTTTATTTGAAAACTATGCGAATTTTGGTGTATTGGGCGGTATATAATTGTGTAGTTAAAATATTTATAAATATATGTTATTAAAGTTCAGCATTGTATTAATATTAACATTGAAATATTTTTTTATTTTAAGTCGCAATGAAAAATTGTAACTATTTTTAATTATATGATAATATAAACATATATTAAAACTATCTATTTAATATCAATCGTCTGTATCCATATGTTGCGTGTGTAAAAAAGTTTAATTTAGTATTAATTATAACTATATATATGATTAATTAATTAAGATAACCATATATTAGAACGACATCATTCCAATGACATATACCCGCGGGTTGCATGTGAATCAATTTAAATACAATATTTACTTAGTATTATTTTTAACTATTGTTATGGTCAATAATTTAACAATAACTTATTTGTCTATTTTTTATTTGATTATTCTGATTATTTCAAATATCAAATATTATTTTTTGTTTGTAAGGTAACAATGTAATTTTAATTTGATGTTCATTTTAACTATTATTATTGTTGGTTATATTTAAAACTATATTTTTAAAAAGTTTTCGTGATTATAAAAATAGATATCGGATAATGTTTTAATTAATTTGACATTGCAATTTAGGTTTTACATTTAAAAGATTTAACTATAGCAAATGGTAATAGTTTCAAAGATGCTGCCGAGAATAAACATGCTGTGCCGGGTGACTGGAATCCTCTAAGGTCAGCTGAACAGGCTGACAATCGGCAGAAGATGCTGAGCAAAGCTGCTGGCTTGAAGCGTGAGACGTTCTTGTGCTGCACTTATTTGTCCCCTTTTCTGACCTATCATCCAAGGACCCTATTTTATATCTTTAGTACTATTGGTATCACTGATTACATATAAATATCAGTGATACCATCTGTGTCAAGTGTGTGTGTGTGATTCACCCCCAATTGTAAAACCATAAACGTAATACCAAAGCATTCGACACTTGTTCTACTCAATTATTGTGTTCTTCCTTGTTCATTCATTATCATTGTGTGTTGCTCATGTTTATGAATCAGTTGTTTGGATTATTCATTTACACTTAGTCATTGTTTGAATTTAATAACCAACACATGGTTTCAGAGCGGGTTCAGCTCGAAAACCTGTTGATAGAAATCTCATTTTCATTCTTACAATTCTAGATCTAGCTCGACTCCTAGATCTAGGTTTCCGCAATTGTTTTAGAAATATATTACTCGTTTTTCTGCAAAGATCCAATTGAAAAACTCAATCACAATGACGGATTCAACTGCTTCATACGCAAACATGTTAAACTATGCAAATCTCATTGGGTCATCCACCAAGGCTCCAGTTCTCGTTCCAGCATATTATGATTATTGGTCAGATCGAATGAAAGATTATTTAGAAGGATTGGATGAAGATAAATATATCTAGAGATCAGTGTCAGATGGACCTCACACAGACATCGAAGGACGCTTTGTTGTAGCTGATGGAGAAGATGTTGAAGTACTCACTGCTACTGATTTAAAGAAGATCAAAAACGATGAAAGAGCAATGAGGGAATTGTGAAGCGGACTTGGTCCTGATGTTAGACACCACATTTCCGGTGCCAAATCAGCTAAGGAAATCTAGGATCGCCATGCAATGAGGTTTGCTGATGATAATACTCTTCAATCAAGTATAGTACAAGATGTTCTTACCGATTTCAGAAATTTTAAACAACAAGAAAATGAAACTCAAGAACAAACTTATGAACGCTACAGCAATATGATCTACATCCTGGAGAAATATAGAGAAACTCGAAGTTAGCAAGAGATCAACATCAAATTTCTGTACAGTCTGCGTAAAGAGTGGAGACCAATCATGCTGATGGTTAAATCTCATGAAAACATTAAAGAGTATCAGCTTGCAGCACTGTATAACTGATAAAATCACATGAGCATGACATTGTTGGAAGACGAAGTGAGAATGTAGGAACCTTAACTCTTATGTCTAAGGTAGAAGAAGAAGAAAACGATGATGAGCCTGATGGCTACATGGTTAATGACAATGGAGAGACGGTTGCTTTGTATGCAGCAAACAATCGAAGATTCAAAAAGCCATTTGTGAACAAATCCAACTCTAGAAAACCATTTGTCAAAACTTTAACCAATCCTTAAAAACACCTAAACCTAAACTTGAGATCTACAACCCCAAGGAAGAAAACAGCAAATCTTCGGTTCCGAAGACTTCAGAAATGAAGCCTTCTAAAGCACCCAAAGAGAAAACCGAAGAGAGGAAGGTTGCTGGAGACTCAGGATACGATTGCAATTATTGCCATGGGAAGAATCAATTTGCGAAGGACTGTATGCTTTGCAAAAAGAATGAAAAACAAACCCAAGTAAAGGACGAAGCCTACTATGCAAGGAAATTAGAAGAGGCAAGAGAGAAGACAAAAGATCTCGCTCTGATGGCTTCGGAAGACAACATGGGAACATACCAGGTGTGGTCTTCATAGCGCTTTTGTTGCTATTAATGCTGGTAAGAGCTTCCGGAAAGGTGCTTCTGAAAAGAATGAAGATGAAGCTGAAGAGGGATGCGAAGGTTTGAAGGTGTAGGATGCGAAGGTGTTGGATGATGCGAAGGTATGCGATGGAGATTCCTCGGATGATGATGAATATTGTTTGATGGCCAACGATGATCGCCCAACCATTCCGGAACATGTATCAAAACTTGTTTCATCCTTTAAAATTCATGCATCTAAATATCCTGCTGATATTAATAAAATAACTCGTGATTGCTCTGTGATGAATAAAATGTTAATTGATGCTAAAAATAGGGCGAATGTCAGTAAACAAGAGATTCTTCAGTTGAGGGGGTGAGTAGAAAGTTTGAAGCTATCCCTAGAAAAGGCCAACTTAAGAATCTTAATGTTAGAGGAGAACAGAGAGAAGTACTTAAATAATGGTGATGTAATCTTAAAAAAGCGTAACATATTTTGTGAAACTGCCAAGAAATTGTACTCACATATCACTCGAATCTATCACTCTGCCGATGTTTGCAATGTTCAGCACAAACAACTTTTACCATTTATAAAACTTTATTTGAAGGATGTTGACAATATTTCCTATGAATGTGAATCGATTGTTTCTAGATCAGAAGTTCCTAATATTTCTTACAAGCATGACTTAGTTTCCGTAGAAAAATATTTGAATTCTAATGATCTGTTGAAATTGTTGCCCAATGAAATTCCAATTCTTAAGAAATCAATTCCTCAAATTGAAAATGAACCAATGGTTACTGTTGAAATTGAAAATGAATCTGATAGTGAGTCGGATATGGAGGAAGTAGATTGTTCTTCTTTGGTTGTATTAAAACCTTCCTATGCATCCGTATCACCTTCCGAAGGTATCGGCAAAACAAAAATTGATTGTGAAATTGAAACAACTGAAGTTTTGAACACAAACAAAGGAATTGTGAAAACTAGGACAAAATTTTCAGATGAATGTGTCTCTTATGAAGATTATCTAAAAGACAGTTCAAAAATATTAGTACAAGTGGCATGTGTTTACCCGAAGGTTTCGTATTTCAAAAACTAAATCTTTGCAAAATCTGGTGGTTTGCTTTTGGTTGATAATGATTTGGTTAAACTTGTTGAGGAGGATAATTCCATAGTTACTGAGGAAGGATTCTTCTCATCTTCTACAATCATTGGAAACAATCTGAACGAACACAACACATGGAAGTAAAAGTTAATGTGAGAAAACAGGACTTGTATGGTCATAACATTTACAATCGTTTATGCTATGAACAAGACAAGATTCCAAAACAATTGAACCATCTTCTGAAAGACAAAACTGAAAATTCTTCGAAGAGAAATTACAAACAACTTCAAATCATGACTGATACTGTGAAACCAAATATGGATGTTTTCGAACTTATGGAATCAAACGAATGTGTTCCCCTTGCAAAAACCAACACGTGGTATCTACTCAATCTGCATCCGAAGTTGTAAAGTTTAGTGGAGAACTTAAAAAGACAAATTCGGAACTGAATGGTGACTTAATTAACAAACTCAAAGCAGCACTTCAAGAACTCATCAATGTTGTTGATCGCATGGCACGTTCTCAATCTGCCCAATTTAGACAAAGAATTGTTTCTCAACCTGATCCTATGGTTTCTCCTTCGCAAGGTGGGGAAGCCAGCGGATCTTTGTCTAGTGCCCTTACGCATGCGGTATCAGCATCTGAAACAACAATAGAAACAACAACAACATCAATAGCAACAACATACCAACCGGTTACCTTGGGAAGGCCACCATTCTTACCACCTCCTGCAACCAGAGGTATTGTGATCTGTCCTGAATCTACGGGTCCTACCTTCGAAACAATTACATCTTCGGAGGCTGGTGGCTCAGGTTCTAAACCTGAAGAGAAGGGCAAGGGTATTCTGATTGTTCCCCACCGGGAACAAGCCCATAAAAAGAGAATAAGAGTTCAACAAAATGGTGTAGATAAATGCCAAATTGAAATGAACAAAACATGGACTGCTGAAACCATTGAAGCTGTCGGTTTTGCTGATTTTGATGTCTTCAACAGACTTCCTCTCAAAAGCTTTTTGACACAAACCACACTTGATGCCCAACTTGACCTTCCCTATAATCCAGAAACCTTTGCATTCTTTCAGTTTGTCCGAACTGTACTCGACGATGAGTTACCAGCTTACAAGACAAGGAAAATCAATTTTCATGCCAAATACATACAAGATCCCAGTGCTGTATGGAGCTCAAAGAGGATTATCAGACTCATCTCCATCAAAGAAGGAGAAGTCTTTGAGGGCTTTCAAAACTATGATTTTCTTGTCCTAAGAGGTTCGGATGAACAAGAGTCAAGATTCACCATAGCAGATTTCCCAATAATGAATCCAAATGATTTCGTGGTGATTCTTGATCTCATGAGAGATACTCCAGTAGATGTAGCACCTTCTCTTATCATCTTAAATGCAGCCAAAAATCATATTTTGGGGTTCCTTCGGAACTACATGTTGCGATTTGCCAAGTTTGACATAGAAGTGGCTGGATTCTTCGGAAAATCCCTTGCTCCCCCCGTAAGCAATGTTCAAAACATTGAACAATACAGAAATGGGCATATAATTGAAGAGCCCTGGGGATTCGTATTCAAAGGGATGTCGAAAGAGGAAGTGGTGGTAACCAAGTTCTTTGAAGTAGACTACAAGGGTCTTTACCCTTCAACATTGATAAATAATATCATGACTTCCGTGAACACCTGTCCAGTCAACTCTTTCGAGGCAAAGAAGAAGATTAGAGAACACCAGCTTGGTGGATTGCAGTGAGATATGTTTTGAAGCATGCCTTTAAGAGACATCTTGCAAGATAGGCTTCAGATGCACTTCACAAAAAGGGGAGATTGTTGAAGATTATTTTGTGCTGAAGTATTTTCCCCATCCGAAGGTCTTGATCATACGAAGCCCGAGTCTCTCACCTGAAGGTCCGAAGGATCCGAAGGTTTTCAAATAACAAACCTTATCCATTTCACACGCCTTTTGCAGACTACGTGTTGCACGTTGCTGCATTCTTATTGGATAGTACACATTTATAATATTCTGTATATCTTTTGTACTATTAGTATCACTGACTACATATAAATATCAATGATACAATCTGTGTCGAGTGTGCGTGTGATTCACCCCCAATTGTAAAACCCTAAACGTAATACCAAAGCATTCGGCACTTGTTCTACTGAATTATTATGTTCTTCATTGTTCATTCATTATCATTGTGTGGTGCTCATATTGTTGAATCAATTGTTTGGATTATTCATTTACACTTAGTCATTGGTTGAATTTCATAACCAACAGACCTTTTCTTTTATAATTTCTAATTAATGGATAACAAACTAATCCCTATATTTATTTCTCTTGCCATTTTAGATTGTACATCATGTGTAACCCAATAAGCCTATGTATTAATTGTAGTGTCACCAACTTATTTTGTTATAAGACATATCTCCAACAAACTCCCACTTTCACATGACATAACTGTATAACAATATTCCCAAAACAAGATAGGTATGCCATCCAAAACAAGTACTAGAATTAAAATCAGAATGTAAGATATTACTATCTTAGAATTACTTGTGACAATTTCATGAAGTAATCTCTAAGTGTAAGTTACACTAATACTTGACTTATATCAAGTACATGTGAGTGTTAGTCACATCTCCATCTTATATCCAACTTTACGGATAATTAACTAACACCTCACACCAGTCTTAATCCATTACTTCCTTCTTTGAAATATGATCGTGTATCGAGGTTTCGAATAAACTAATATTCAAGAAGTTAATTAAATATGCAAAATGAAACACAGTAGTGAGCTAATGAAAATAATCCCTCCAAACATATATTAAGATCTCAACATAAAAATTGTTATATCAGATAAAGCACATATTGTATAAGCTCCCAAAAGTTAAAACAATCAAACTAAATACACTCAAGTCAATTCATTTGAAAATATAATGCCTATGGACATGGTAAGAGAATCATGTTTGGCCTGAAATAATGGCTTAGTGAATAAGCCGACCAAGTGTTGGGCCGTGGTGATTTTAGTGTCACCTTCACATTTTAGTATAATGTGAATAATATGAAATGACCAAAAATTTATAATATAAATATGTAAAATAAGTTGTGTGTAATTCTATGCTTTATGTGTATTCTTATGAAAAACTATGTTTGTAAGGGTAAATTGGTCATTTGACCACATGCAAAAATTATCATTAAAGTTATTTTTAATTTTAGGACTAAAAATGTGAGAAATTAGATTCTATGTAAAGATAATTGAGTTTTGGTGGCCAAAGTTCAAGGAAGTGAACTAGAGGGACCAAAACTGTAAATATGGAAAATATAAATATGAGAAAATATCTCATAAATGGACATAAAAATCAGAAGAGAGCTCTGGGAACTCTCTGGAAGGAACGGGAATACGCATTCGCGAAGAAGAGCAAGGATTGAAGCAAGAAATCAAGGATTTAACTTCGAATTTGTAATTTCAAGCTTCCAAGGTAAGAAAATCGTCAACCCTAAGTTTAGCTCTTCAAGTTTTGTGGGTAATCTACAAACTGAAATTTAGTATAACGTTGCTATGATGAAATCATACGTTCCATCTAGCTTAAATCAACACAATGAACTAATTTTCAACCATAAATTGTGGTTAAATCCATAAAAATGAATTTTTGGCTCAAGAACCCTAGTTCACTGGTCCTTGTGATCAAAGATGGTTTTAATGGTTTTTATGAAGTTCAATATACTATAAAAGATGGAAGAAATCAGTTGTAAGAGATAGTTTAAAGAAATTTCAGTTTTTGGACCAAAAATGTCAAAAACGGGATTTTATGAGAACAATTGAATTAATGAGTTGAAACTGATTTCATATAGGTCTAATGGTTTTGTTAAGTTAAAAATGTCATAAAAGAAGTAAAAAATCAGTTCCAAGCTTTAAAAACTCACTAAAATGATTTTTGGTGAAAAATGATGTTTTCGGAAGAATTTCCAAATTTATAAAGATGATTTGATGATTTTGAAGTTTAAAGTTAAGTATAAGTTGGTATTTAGGGTCTGGAAATGATCCTAAACTAATTAAGTCAAGTATTAAGAGCTTAATGGGGCAAATAGTGAAACTGCAGTTTGAAAAATCGCCAAATAAGGCAATCTGCTTTGCCTTCGAGTCGCGACCACAACCTGGTCGAGTCGCGACCACACCTTGGTCGAGTCGCGAGGCGGCGGCAGCAGAACCATGCAGTGAGTCTCCTGCCAAGTAATTTTCAATTTTGAGTTTTGGTCCAAAACTTGTCCGTTTGAGCCCAAATTTTAAACATAGGTCTATTATGGCCTAAAACTTCATGTAAAATTGTCGGAATCGAAATACGACCCTCCGAGGGTACTGTAGTAAAATACGTATAAAATACGATTTAATTAAAGTTGGTCATTTTAAATTTATATATTTATTATGACCCAAGATAGTATCATAAGGGCTCTAATGAGTTATAGAGTCAATAGAAATAAATGTTAATGTGTTATATATTAAATATAGGTTCATGCCAAGTGATTATTGAATCAAAAGAGTATAAATACGAGAAACGTGTAGTCAATCTTCTAGCAATACATGAGGTGAGTACATGCAGTATTTTTACCCATTCTGGGGTACATGGCAAGTAAGTATTTTCAAGATTTCTTATAAAATTTCTATATGTGAAACTATATGCAAGAGTATTATTTCTAACTTGTTTGTGAAAGTATAATGTTATATTTGAAGTTATGTTTTGGTCTATGAGCCAACTATGTGAAAGTATGTTTTGGTCTATGAACCAATCATGTGAAAGTATATTTTGAAATACATGTTTGAAAGTATGGATAGGCATATAGCCATAATGTGTTTAAGAAGTATGTTTTAGTTACAAACTATATATGTTTTCGAGTATGAATGACATATAGCCATAAGATGTTGGAAAGTATATTTTGGCATAAAGCTTAGCATGTTAGAAAAATATGTTTTAACCATATGAAAATTATGTGATGAAAGTTATATCTGGCATCTAGCCATAAAGACATAAAATGTTGTAGTTTGGCACCTAGCCACAAGTTATATGTTTATGAGAAATGTTCAAGCAAACAGCAAGTTTTTGTATGACTGGTAATTGTAGCAAGCAGCGTTAGTAAGGGAACTATGTTCCAACCTACCCGGGTTAGGTAAGGGGTCTACTGGGGAAAAATCTCCATCGCGAAGTAGATTGCCTCAGCAATTCTATGGTGAGGAATGGTCCGTTCTTTCTAGCCATAGAGACTTGGGGTATCACTTATAGTGATTAAAGCCCTAAGTATAAAAATCCAGCAAGCTTATAAAACCAGTCAAAGAAAGTAAGAAAGATGTTATTTTTGTAAAGTAAATCATAAAATGATTTTTGAGAAGTAAAGAGTTATAGTATATTGTCATTATAAAGTTTTGAAAGAAGATATTTTTGCAAGGCATGATATGTAATGATTTTGAAAAGTAAAGAGCTATGGCATGATATTATTATAAAACTTGAAAGATGTTTTATGATATAAGTTTTTATATAAAGGTTGGAAAAGAAGTTAAAGGTTTGAGTCTAAAACTCATGTAACTCACGAGACAATTTTTGTCTTACGTATTCTATGTTTTGCCATGTATTCCAGGTTAAAATAAGTTGCTATAAAAGAGATGAAGTTTAGTTGGAGTGGAGCTTGAGTTAGCTCCTAACATGGACACAAGGTTTAATCCTCTTCTTGCTTACTATGGTTAGATTTGGTATGGATTTGTAACACCCACAGTTTTAAAAAAAATGTAAATTATCGGTTTTTGATAAACCGTATTTTTGTATTCACGTATTTATACGAAAAACCATGGTATTTGAAATCAGTAGAAATGGGGTGTCACATAATAAGTATATCAATGGGTTCATACTTTAGTTCTAATACAAGATAGGAGGTGCGGAAGTACACACTTGTATAAGACTAAGTTGATACCAGTATGACCTAATAGCGGGGGTTAAGGGGCTACGCCCCCTTGCGGGGCTGTAGGGGCAGAACACCTGGCGGGGTCCAACGGGCGGCGCCCCAAAATAAAAATGAATTTCAACATTAGCGTCAGTGTCAGCACACGCTGATGTTGATGGACACGCTGATTCTAGCACCGATAAAAGGTCACACACTGGCGCTGATCACACGCTTATGTTGCTGATGATGATCAGCCTTTAACCGCTCCTATTTTCTGGGATTCGGTTTTCTAGTTCAAAAGGGATCAGTTTAACATTTAAATTCACATATGAAAAAGAATACGAATACTGGCTAACTATAAAAAACCGTGAACTTGAAATTATGGCTGATTACAAGTTTGACTCTTCAAGAATTATCCCAATAAATTGAATTTCGTGCAACCCAGACACACGGTCGAAATATCAAATTCGGAAAGTGTTGTTCATGATTTTTGTAGCAGTCTGTGATTTCAAAAACCTTTCCTATATTCTACATACATTCCCAACAGGGCCGATGGCGGCACCTGCAAGCATGACTAAGCATTTCGACAAACGATCAACTCACACAACAATCTACACTAGTGAGAAATACGAAGATAAATCTGAAAAACACAATGATATAAAGTGGTTCACTCAACAAAGAGTCGAGCTACATCCATTATGATAAACCGGGAGATTTTACATTGATAAACTTCAATAATTTTACAAGAGATTCTAAGGCTACCACCTACACAATGTTCACAATATTAGCATTGGACATATTACATTTTGAAGAGGATAAGATGTATTTATAACACAATGTTGATGGCCGAATATGCATGGTCTTGGGTGGAAACACCATTCATAGGCCTTGGAGCACCTAATCGACTTTATAGTCTATAAAGTGACCATACCTTGCTCCCTATGCTGTCCTGACACATTGAGACCTTTGCCCACACGCATCCCAATATAACTCTGACAGCTGAAGTGACAACACCAATACTAGATAAAACTAAAGACTCCTTATTGAGTTGAGTGTCTTGCCTATAGTCGAGACTGTGTAACTGTCTGACTATGCTTCTGCACTTCTGTTGGACTACACTTCGGTCTGGAGACAACTCTTCCGTTTGAGAAAACTCTTCGGTCTGAACCGAGCTTCGGTCCGAAGACACTGTGGTTTCAACTTCTGCTACTGCCGATGCATTCACTCCTGTGACCGTAGCCCAAGCTATTGCTATCACGATGAACTACGGTCCGTAGATGTTACTGATGATTAGCTTCCTCTGACATGGCTCTTCGGTCCGAATGGATTTCTCTCTTTATCATAGTTCTTCGGTTTGGTAACCTCAGATGCTCCTTGGTTACTAACTCCTTCTGCTGTCTATCTTGGATGCCTGCTTCGCATGCCTAACCGAGGACATACCGTCTGATCTGGACGAGGCACGACTTGCCTTGGTCCTGCTGATCCAGATGTCTTTAGTTCTAACCCATCTGCTGCTCTACTGAAAAAGTGTTGCTGTTATTCTGGGTGAGATGCACCCGACTCATGATACTTCTTCTATCTATCGATCCGCTTCAGTTAGTCTGGGTGGAGCGAAGAACTTCCCTAACGGAGGACTGAGGATCCGTCCGAAACGTAGACCTCAACAGCACTAGCGTGTCTTCGCCTCTATTTTTGGTTGCTTCAGACGACTGAACCTCTTCGGTTATCTGGACTTCTCTGGTTCAGATTAAGCTCCACACTTGCTCAACACCAAGTTCCAATTTAATGATAACGATAATGTCTCTGTTCCCAACAACCTTGCACATATAACGATGTTTCCTGAGTATATGTTGTGTGCACGTATGTTCCTTGGATTCTTTAGCGAAAACGACTACACCCTCATTATCACAAAAATCTCAACAAGATCATCAATGTTGGTAACAACATCGAGATCTTTAATGAACCTCTTCATCCACATAGCCTCATTTACCGTTTCTTAGGTGCAGTATACTCAGGTTCTATTGTATACATTGAAAATACCAAATTCAAATTTAAAATATGCAAAATATGAGAAAGTCCGTAATTGGTTTTAAGAATGTATAAGCATCATCAAAAGGCGACGGAGAATTTGTATAGATGGTAGGAGTCTCCATGGACACCCATTGTTCATAATAAAAGCTAATATAAAGCTAATCTTTCACTTTTTTTTTTTTTTTTTTTTTTTTTTTTTTTTTAACGGCAGCTAATCTTTCACTTGAGTTACATAAAACTAGAAGAAGCAACCGACAAGTGTTACCTCCCATCACCAACTCTTCGCTTTGATTAAATTGTCTCACTCCTTAATTGTGGAATTTTATTCATAAAGGATTTATGTATATTCCACTCATCATAACTTCACATATCATATTTATAATAATTAAATTCACAAACACCAAGCACCAACCTGAAAAATAACACTCTCAACGGCAAATTTATATGAGTGGCATCTTCAAAAACTATGCATTAGATTGTATTTTTTCTAACTACATTTGATGTGTGGTATTATAATTACATTTGCCTTTGATTAATTTTTTGCCAAATATGTTTATTCTTTGGTGTTAAATTTGTATCTTCCACCGATGGTATTATTGATAATCCATCCCCATAACCAATATTTATGTACTCATTTATTTTGTCATCTTAATTAAAAATCTTAACAACCTATTTTGAGTTCGAATATTTTTTTTGGAACGACTAATTTAATACATTTAATAATCCACATATTCCTCTTAATAGAATCGAACCCTCAACCTTCATTCGCCATATTCAAAAGGGTCATTTTCCTTTTTTTAAATCATCAAAAATCTTGACAGTTTGTTTCAGACGAGTTCAAACTTTTCTTACGTTAAAATTTTAAGTGTTTCTAAAACTATTTTATTGTTTTCTTGTTAGTTTAAATATAGTATAATTTGTTTTGAATTAATATGTTAATTATATAATCCTTTTAATTGTGACGAGAGTGAGCCTAATATAGAAATATATATTTTTTACAGATGCTAAATTTTTCTGAACCATTCTTTATGCTAGACTTCACATTTTTTTTTTTTAAATTTTAAAATGAACCAGAACGCAAAAATCTTCGAAAATATCAAAGCAACAATTGGAAAAAGGAATAATATAAATTTGACCGGGCGAGAGGGGTAGTCAAAGGTGGGAGGAGTGCCAAACGAGTTGCCTCTAAGGCTACAGGGAGTAAGAGGTCGTCAAGCCTCTCGGCGAGTGGCCTATTCTCGTCAACACCACTCCACCTCGTCTCGCCATCTTACTCGCCAACAACCATCGCCAAACCGTTGGCGAGATGCCAACAGCCTTTTTCCTTTTTTTATTAATTCAAAATTATTTAATCTCTCTCACATTACAAAAATTATTTAATCTCTTTGGCCAATGGCCACCACTGCCAAGCCGGAATAGTGTTGCGGAAAGATCAAAATGGCCAAGGGCTGCCAACGCACAAAAACTTGTTGGTCATTCGTTGGCCGTTGGCCATTGGTCACCACTCCGTGTAGTCTAATAGGCGATGCTTCTCTACGTTAAAAATAAAACGTAATGTGCAAAATGAAGCCCCTCAATTTTGGAAAACAGATGAAAATTACCTTTCAATTATACAAATGACAAGATGGTTCCGGAGTTTTGACGAGTACAAACAAAAGATGGGCTAACTGCATATCTCGTCATTTGTTCACAATAAAAAAAAAACAACCCATTTTAGCTTTTAACTGTAAATTGATCATTAGAAAATTTAAGATTTATTAATAAAAAATTTAAACTATTTGAAATCAATACAAAAAGGATCCAACTTTTAGAAACCATGAAAAAAAAAAAAACATTCACCATTCATTAGCATGTTACATACTCTTGGTTAACTTACTCAAAAAAATTAAGAGAAATTGTATTTATTCATACCTTTTGTTCCTACTTATGTTCTTACACATGTTAAATTATGACATGTGGTTTAAAATATTATTAATTTTATTAAATGTGACACTTATCACAAATTCACATGGGTAGGAGGATGGGTAGGAACAAATAGCAGGAATAAATACAATTTCTCAAAAATTAAATTTGAAAATACAATAAGCTTTTTTAATAATCATTATGAGGACTTAACAAGTCAACCGTACGCGTCATGTATAATTTATTAAATTTATGTTCTAAAACTGTTCAATTTTAGAAATTTTAAAATTTTGGGGGCCCATAAAAACCTGGGCCTCGTTCAAATGCACTTGGTGAACTACTCAATGATTAGTTCTAATTGTTCGAGTTTTTGAGTAAACTCCAACAAAATAAACGAACAATAATACTAATGGTTTTGCACTGAATACTGAGCTACTTGCACATATATTTAAGTTTGAACTAAGCAACTCTGTACAATTGTTTAATTAAGTGCGGGTCTGGGCGGAGCTTGCGCTGGGTTTTTCGGTTGCGATTGGGTATAATAATCAAATATTTATTATGTTTGCGAGAGATACAAAATAGAACAAGAAATACTGAGAATGAGATGAGAGAAAAAGTCGATTGTCAGGTCACTGGCAAGGAGGAGGACGCGCATTGGACAAGAGTGAAACATAAACACAAAGGAGCATTTTCTTTAATCAGAGAAAATAAATTTGGGAATATTGATAGAGTGGTGACTACCTTTCTATCTCAATCATCCTGAATATGTGGAACAACTCAAGATTATGGAACCTTATCCAACACTTTGGGTGTACTGTTGATGTATACTTGTTTAGAAAAAAAGGATTGTTTTGGGTCTAATTTGACATTTGCAAGGTTTATCAAATTTACAAATAGTGAGGAGTTGATGAGGACCCTTAACGTTAATGAGACTAACAAAAACCTTCTGAAGATTAATATTGCAAGTTTCAAAAGGAAGAAACCGTCATTGGAGCCATGTATCGGGCGTGATATAAAGAAGTGTGGTGGAAAGCAGAAATGTTCTTCACAACTCCTTCACGGATGAACTTAACAGGCATATAGACTCCCAAACATTGAGGCACATTATTGGATGGAGAATACAACAAAATTATCATCTATGTTAATCTCAACCCACGTTCCTCTATATGTCACAAAAACCTCAGGTTAGAGAAGTTAGATATATTGAAATTCTCTCGAACTCGTTCTTAACTTCTAAAGTATCGGGATCATTCAATTGTTTGATTAAGTATACTGATAGTCTAAATGTATTGGTAGATTTTTGGAGTATATTTGCGGCTTAGAATTTTCTAAAGGATCACCCAGATAGTTGGGAAAAACGGTTCTCATGGTCGAGGAGATGGGATTCATATTTTATTTGAACACATAGGATTATATATTGATTGCAGCGGTATTCCGGTGCAATTTTGGAATTCTACGTTATTTTCCATCATTCTCGGGAAAATTGAAAGGCTGTTTATCCCTTTTGAATGTCCAAAGGATGCGACAAACATTTCTTTTGGTAAAGCATACATTCTTACTAAACTTAGAGGAACGATTATTAAAAGCTGGAAGTTAGATAGAGGAATGAAAAACTTCAAGTTTGGATCCAATAAGTTATAAGATGCTGAAGAGTGGAGTAATTTCTTTGTGATTTTGAGACGAATCTAAATCATGTGCGGTTACTGAGGGATTCAAGGATGTCTATAGAAAGGATGATTTGATGAGGAAGAGGCTCCAAAAGACCACTTTTTCGATAAGAACATTCCTTATTCATTTCTCATAGTAATCAAAACATCTCACCAGAGGATACTGGAAAGTTATGATAGGCAAACTGTTGGGGATCTGGGATTAACACACAACTCTTCTGCTCGTCTAGGTACTGATCGATCCCACGACTAAGAACTTTGAACAAACGATCAACCTCACAACGTTCTGATTGAGTTCACTCTGTATCACAAATCTTTGGTTAGATAACGTTCTCGGTCTGCTGACCTCGTCGATTATCACCAACTCCTGTTGTCTATCTTGGCTAATCTTCTTTGCATGCCCAACCGACGATACATCTGCGGATCTAGACGAGAGGTGACTTTCCTCGATCCTGTTGTTCTAGATGTCTCTGGTTCCAACCCAATTATGTTTGACAATTGAAGAAGCATTGTTGTCATACTAGGTGAGATGCACTCGACTCGTGATATCTTCCTCCAGTATCAATCCACTTCAGTTGGTCTGACTGGAGCAAAGAGCTTCCTTGACCAAGGACCGAGGATTCGTCAGAGGCACATACCTCAACAGTACTAGCTTTGCTTCGCCTCTGTTTATGGTTGCCTTTGATAGCTAATTCTCTTCTGTCATCTAGACTTCTTCGGTTCAGATTTAGGCTCCACACTTTTCTCAATAATCTCCCACTTGGAAACTGATATGAACTGAGCTTCGTGTCACCCAAGTTCTCTTGTTCTCTCTGGTTCTTCGCATTCAATGCCGTTGAGGACCCTCCTAGTTCTTAACACTTTTACTTTGAAAGCAGACGACTTTCAAAGGGGGAACAATTGTCTTCAGCTACTAATGGATGAGTTCGCCTAGGACTTTCAGGATACTCTTCCACTGAAAGGACTTCTAGACTTCTGAAACTCATGTTGTGACTGCTTACTCCTATTAACAACTAAACTGCTCTTAGTTCTTTTAGACGAGGTGTGATCTTCCTCGGTCCTTTTGAACATTCTAGACAGCAGTGCCTAAGCTCATTGGTAATATGTATGTTGGATCCCTCCTCCAACATATCATCAACCGTACAACGTTAGGATAAAGTAATGAGGTACTGAAATCTTCTCCTGGTGCAGCAATGATAACACTCACATCTGTGTAACTGATCCTCCTCATCATCCACACATGTTTTTTCTCCTACGCACACCTGGTTTACCATCAGCAGGTAGAAAACCTCCTTGTAGTGCTATGTAGATGTTCTGGTCCAAATTGATATACAAGGAAAGCATTGATCAAAAATTTCCTTGTCTTCAATTTATTCTACTGACACTATGAACATGTTACACCTTCGAAGTGCCTGCTTCTGCTGATATCTTGACAGAAGACCGAGTCTAGTCTCTGTCAAGTTGAGCATCACTCATCCTTTTTAGCCAAATCCCACTGTATGGAATTTCATCCTTCTTGGCATGTAGATGATCTATCTGGTTCTCCCCTTCAGTCAGCAACCGTACATACTGACACGGCTACCATACCGGAGAGGACCATTGCCTGACAAAATCACATTCCATGACAGTGAATGTCGA
Organism: Cichorium intybus; assembly: GCA_023525715.1. Classification (NCBI taxonomy): domain Eukaryota; kingdom Viridiplantae; phylum Streptophyta; class Magnoliopsida; order Asterales; family Asteraceae; genus Cichorium; species Cichorium intybus. The sequence goes on from CM042012.1 coordinate 122,815,291, forward strand.
TGGTCTGCTCCCACTAGCTCCGATGTCACCAGAGGTTCCTGATGCTCCCACAGCTTCTAACCCCTCTTGTTCTAAGTTGAACAAGTGAAGCGTAGTGTTTCATACAATGAGAGCTGGTCTTTTATTAAGGATGATTTTCTGCATTGCTCGGAGGTGTCTAGGTTGTTTCCTTGAATCTGGGCACTCAAGGCCAATCGAGGGACCTTCTGCACCTTCTCCTCACATCTATTTTGTCACTGTCACTGTCCTTTTGACGTCCATGACTCATCAAAAAGACCCTTAGATGTGCAAGGGGCACGTCCCTTGCCTTTTTCTGCCAACCGTGACCTTTGAGTTAACTAAAGACTAAGGAAATGGAAAGGGAAATCGTTTGGCATGGAAAATTTCTTAAGTCAAACCAGATTGCACCTTTTCTCATTTCTTCTAACATTCAGTCGTTGGCTTCAATCAGAAACTGTCACCTCGATAGGGACCGACACTGTAACTTCTGACACCCGTGCTGACTCTCGGGCACTTCTATAAGAAACCTTAACTGGTCTTTTTGTAAGATTATCATACCGCCCGGACATTTTTCGTTGAAGAGATGTGTCAACTACATTTTCTCCTTCTAAGACATCAGATGGTTTGCCCCTCCTAGGCGTGTGTTTCCTTGTATTGTTTATCAAATGAAGTTCTTGTGCCATTTTGGGAAAAATAGAACTTGAGGGACCAAAGTGTAAAATGGCTAGGTATAAAAAGGAGAAAAATCTTCTCCCAGTTCATAGAACACGGGAGAGACTTCTAGAGAGTGCCAGAGGGAGCTAGGATGATCGGGTCTTGAGGGTTTTGAAGAATTGGAAGAAATTAACTTGGAATTTAAGAATTCCAAGCCATATAAGGTTAGTAATATTGTTTTTAGGGTTGTTTAACCCATTTCCCGTGAGTAAGTACTGTACCTTCGTGATTTCAGTGGCTAGATGAGGATTATCCTATGATTCCTAGCCTTAATTGTGTCTAAATCAATATTTAAACATAGTTCATCTATTGAAAGTGTTAAAAAATCAAGAATTGAGAATTTGAGCTCAAGAACCCTAACCAACGGGTTTGTAAGAACAAGTTGGTTGCAGTGGTTCTTAATAAGTTTAATATGTCTTAATAGAAGTAATAAATCACTCCTAGTTGTTAAATTAGAGTAATTTCAGATTTTGGGTAAAAAATGTTAAAAATGGAAAATCTTTGGAAAAACTTGGAATCAGTGATTCCATGGTTTAAAAACAAGTAAAAGTAGTTGGTTTATGTTTCTAATCACATCTTGATCATTATCCAACATATGGATAACTTAAAATCAAGTTTGGTGATTTCTTGTGTAATTGAACCCTAGAAATTTGAGTTTATGATCAAAGTGTTAATTAGACATAAATAATTGGTTAGAATGAGTCATAAATGATGTTTATGTATGAAGAAACCATTGGAAGTGGTTTCCTAAGAATTTCAATTAATAAAATGGAAGTTTGAATAAAAACTAAAATTTGATGGGTGGAATGGAATTGGTGATTCCATAAACGAAACTCATGGAAATTGTGACACCCGTAAATTTTTTTTTTACAAGTAACAAAATACAGGTAATAACAAACTGAATACCAATACAACCATAGTAGTGAATCGGAACTTACACATAATATAATGATTGAATACAATTACATTTAATTCCTTAATTACATCATTTTACTTCATCTTCTTTAATGCTTGTATACCTGAAATACACAACATAAAATACATGTTCGTAAGACTATAAAGTCTTGTGAGTTACATGAATTTGGATTTGTATTATTTTGATACAAATGCTCATTTGAATGTTGTTTATTTATGAAATCTCATTAATACATTCACCTTTACTTATTCTCAATTTCTTCCTCATTTACTTATCGCTTTGTGGAATATAACTCCACAACATTACTTTTACTAATAATCTATTTTACTTAGAATATATATTATACATCATACTCTTGTTGTCACAAAACTCACACATTATGAACTTCTTACTTACGGTTTGAATACACAACCGTTACGACATATGCTACACAAACAACCCCTCCCTATTGAGTCTTTATAACCACTCGTTAATTACTAACGCTCATACTTTCCACATATATATATAAGATATATATACCGATAAATCATACATTAACTATTAAGTCATATAGATGACTTCTTTAAACATGCACATATCTTTAATATATATGAATGTACCTAGTATCAATATATTTATCCTTTTAAGGATTCTTATGTCACTAGGTATACCTCCACACTTACAACACAACTCATATAACTGAATATCATCATGTATATAAATAAACTTAAACTAATTATGAATCATAATTTCTTTCTATTCATGTTTATTTACAAGCAACTCTGTATTCTTTTCCTCCTCGAAATGGAATTAATCCATCAATGAGGGCGTACTCAGTTTCCTCTCCCTTCATGGAATAAAACATATATATCCACAAGGGCGTGCTAATTTCATCTCCCTTCATGGCATAGAACAAATCCAACAATTAGGGCGTGCTAGTTTTATCTCCCTTCATGGCATAGAACAAATCCAACCATAAGGGCGTGCTAAGGACAACTACCTCGCGAAGGGAAATAACATCCCAGTAGTGCCTTCTGACCTCCCTTCTGACAGTTAAGGTCCTAGTTAATCCCCCTTCAAGTGGGTAAGATTCTAATTGATCCCCCTTCTCGCGGGTAAGATCCTCGGTCGGAATGTATTACTTTTACTTTCTTCTTTAGCTAACAGACTCAACTTTCGTAACTCATAACATTTCAATTGCATAAGATAGTCTATACTTGGTATTTACACAATTCACCTTTATTACATTAATCTCATAACTATTGTATTCCATGTCAATACATTTCACCCAACTTTGTACATTAATTTCATATCTTTCATTATATACCAATTACTTAACATGTATATGCACAACCAAGATAATCACTTTATTTCACTATACTATTACTACGAGGAGTTAAGTCCCCGATTACAACAATTCATCGTATCTCATTTCGTGATTGGAGCTATGTCCCCAGTGTTTTACTCCTTCATCTATATCATTCATACTACTTTTAAGGCTATATGACAACACATATACTTTACCACATTACTCATTATTTATGGGGAGTTATGTACCCCAATGCTTTATTTCTTCATTTATATCACTTTATATACCTTTTTAAGGTTATGTACCAATACATATACCTTAACTACATTATTCATTATTCATGAAGAGTTATATCCCCATATAACTTATTATCTTTCATAACATTCTTGTACTTATACATATACTCTTTCTACCATTTCATCATTACTTCTATGTATTTTAAGGCTATAAGCCAAATACTAACTCTTATATCATTATTTATCTCTTATCATTCATACACTTTTCATAATATGATATTCTCATTAGAACACCAATATCATTATCTCACATAATACTTATCGACATAACATAAGTATTAACACATATTCATCTCTTCATATAGAAAACATAATAAATATTTCATAATATTTTCCATGTATCTCAAAATGGGTAAAAGCTACATGTACTCACCTTGGCTAGTTAGAGAAGTCTAACTAGGGTTACTCCGTTTCCTTGTCCCTTCCATTCGATGAATTTTACTCCTTAATTACCTAAGGAGTTCATTAACATTCTTATTAATACATGATAGGTCTTAACAATACATATAAAGACCACTTGACCCATGTCCTAATATACTTATTTTCATGTTCTCACACATTATTATGCTTATACTAGAAGTTCGGGGATCAAACTACACAAATAGGGCAATAACGGGAGTGAATTTCAAGAATTCAGGTCACACGGGTCGTGTAGGACCTTCAGACCCTCGGATTGCAGACCCAGGTTCCCCACACGGGTCGTGTAACCTAACACGGGTCGTGTCAGGCTACAGACCCATTTTTCCAGCACCTGAATTTTTGTTCTTTCTTTGCAGTTTTAATTCATTTCTTGGTTCCATTTGTTCCCAAACTTAACCAAACTTTACCAATATGTTCTATTGACCTTCTAACATGTTAAGAACATATTTTTAATCCCATTAAGTCTTATTTAATCCATGACTTAATGGTTAAGATCATAAGATGTCACAAGAGCTATAAAGAAGCTCATGTGCACATCAATTCTAATACAAAAGTTCATTTCTTTCCAACTTCTTTATACACGTTTATACAACCAAGGGGAACTAATTTAGGGGTTTTACAACCCAAAACATACTTCATTCATTACCAAAACATGACCTTAATTATCTATTCTTATGGGTTTCATTCATGGAATGACCAATTCCATTCCACCCTTCCAATTACCATTTTGTTCCAACTTTTTTTTTGATTGCCTGGAATCATTAGGAAACCACTTATAAGGGTTTCTTTCATCCATAAACATAATTATAACTACTTAATTACATCCAATTAACATCATGATCTTAAACCCCAATTTCTAGGGTTCTTGAGCTAAGAGTCAAAACCATGATTCAACATCATGCATGGGTTGGATTGTGCATCATAGTTGATTAGAACATGAACTAAAGGCTGGAATCATAGGATTAACCTCAACCCACTATTGAATTTCGGATTCCAACATCTAACCAACGAGAAGAATAGGTTACCTAGCTTGGAAAAGATGATTTCTTACCTTGGGAATGCTTGGAAATCACGATTCCAAGCTTGTTTCTTCGATTTTTGCTTCAATTTCTCCATAGTATTCGAGATTATGGCTGAGTTTCTTTCCTCTGAAGTTATTTACGTATTTTTAAAGGAGAATGGGAGATTTGCTCCCTTTATACTTCCATACTTTACAATAATGACCATTTGGTCCCTCTACTTTACTAATTTTCACTTTATGCACAAAACTCTCTTTATTTCTTGGAACTTTTAAGTATTAGAGTTTTGACTCACTTATAAACTTATTTCACATATTAGAAATATTTTAACACATACAAATCTCATTATGAGGTTGAATATTTCAGAGTGACGAAAATGCCCTTTTTGCTCAAATTATGAATAATTACTTATTAATTATTCCTTTACTTCTTACTTTCCATTTGAACATACTTTTGGGTCGTTACAATACCTACCCCTTAAAAGGATTCTGTCCCCAGAATCACTTAAACACAGAATAGATTTATATAACATAAACATTTCTTTTACAAACGTATGATTCTTCTTATTACAATCTTCAATCACTTTATTCTTAAATTTAGAGGGTTATTACTCTTCAAATTTCATAAACTTCATTCAACACTTTATAAATTTTTACTTCCTATGAAGCTTTTCATAACATTTCTCATTTATTTACTTTATATAATAACATTTTCTTTCTTATATCTTTATAATGGCAACGTACTTTGCTATTCTTCTCATACCTTCCCTAAAACTTGAAAATTTTAAACTTTTCATACATTTATTTATAAAATCTTCAGTAATATAACTAAACATAACTTGTCTAATAGCAAAATTCATAAAACATACTTAAGATTTTCTTATAACTTTCGTCCCGTATCAGATATTTTATACAAACTGCGTATTTTCTTCCAATTACACTCTTATTCATATCATATTTCTCTTCACAATTCTTGCTTTTAACAACCATTAAGTTGTATTTCATTCACATACTCTTACTATTTCACCTTCTTATTAAGTTTTACAACTATATTTCTACTATATTTTCGATACTTTATATAAAACCACTAAGCTTTATCTCTTACTTTATAATACTTTTGCATTCTTTTCTTGTGGAAGTTTTACAACTTCTTACTTTTTCTTACTATAGAAAAATTGACTCTTTTCAAAAGTCAATCCATACTCTTACTATTCTTTCTTTTCTTGTCATTAAACTTTATCCTCACCAAACTATCATTCTCTTTCAAGTAAATTTTTTATACGGGTAATTTACTTTTATGCTTTTCCTTAGAAGTTTACCGTTTCTTATCTTTACTTATTATGGAAAAATTAACTTTCCAAAATCAATCTTTAATTGAACTATTTTTTTATTAGACTTTAGTTCTCATAAACTTTTCTTTTATGTCTTAACTTTTATATTCTTCTTTCATTAAGTCATTCAGTCTTTTAAACCATTCTTTATCATTTCTAATAACTCCTAATACATTCTTATATGTAAGAAATGAATTTCTTCCTTTCTTTTATACTCTATATCATTGCTACATATTCATAATTTCTATTGGGACAGAATCTGCCGAAACAGGATACCCTGCACGAGAAATAGCATATCTCACACTAGAGGAATCGAAACAACTCATCGCTTTTTGATTTAGAAACTAGACATCCGTAGGTTTCTTTTCATGTATAGCACAAAATTTTTGGCCTTGTATATTTATACAGTTTTTCTGTTGAAGTTGACTTACAAATTCTGTCAAACTTCCTCATTTCTACTCTTATTACTTTTACCAGGAAGTTATCACTTCGTATAGTTGATTACTATTTCCCATACATTCTTATTAAATTATTATCTTATTATTCATTAACTTACATGTATTAATTTACAAATACATGTCTTATATCTTATTATACACATAGTACATTTACTTCTTGATATATTAACACCTTGCGTGTTAGTTTCTTTCTTGTACTTCTTACTTCATACTAGTGCTTAACTTAGCACTTCATACTTTTTCTTAACCTTATCATAAGGCTTTTTAAACACTTACCATGATCAATTTTATAACCATGGAAACTTTATTATTATAACTAACACTTATGATTCTATACTTATAAAGCATAGCAATCCAACTTTTATTCTTTTCTTCTCTTTCACAGTTTAAGTCTAGAAGTGGAATAATCCAATCCTAGTTCACTTAAACTATAGCTCTGATACCAAATGTGACACCCATAATTTTTTTTTTACAAGTAACAAAATACAGGTAATCACAAACTGAATACCAATACAACCATAGCAGTGAATCGGAACTTACACATAATATAAATATATAATGATTGAATACAATTACATTTAATTCCCTAATTACATCATTTTACTTCATCTTCTTTAATGCTTGTATACCTGAAATACACAACATAAAATACATGTTCTTAAGACTATAAAGTCTTGTGAGTTACATGAATTTGGATTTGTATTATTTTGATACAAATGCTCATTTGAATGTTGTTTATTTATGAAATCTCATTAATACATTCACCTTTACTTATTCTCAATTTCTTCCTCATTTACTTATCGCTTTGTGGAATATAACTCCACAACATTACTTTTACTAATAATCTATTTTACTTAGAATATATATTATACATCATACTCTTGTTGTCACAAAACTCACACATTATGAACTTCTTACTTACGGTTTGAATACACAACCGTTACGACATATGCTACACAAACAACCCCTCCCTATTGAGTCTTTATAACCACTCGTTAATTACTAACGCTCATACTTTCCACATATATATAAGATATATATACCGATAAATCATACATTAACTATTAAGTCATATAGATGACTTCTTTAAACATGCACATATCTTTAATATATATGAATGTACCTAGTATCAATATATTTATCCTTTTAAGGATTCTTATGTCACTAGGTATACCTCCACACTTACAACACAACTCATATAACTGAATATCATCATGTATATAAATAAACTTAAACTAATTATGAATCATAATTTCTTTCTATTCATGTTTATTTACAAGAAACTCTGTATTCTTTTCCTCCTCGAAATGGAATTAATCCATCAGTGAGGACGTACTCAGTTTCCTCTCCCTTCATGGAATAGAACATATATATCCACAAGGGCGTGCTAATTTCATCTCCCTTCATGGTATAGAACAAATCCAACCATAAGGGCGTGCTAGTTTTATCTCCCTTCATGGCATAGACCAAATCCAACCATAAGGGCCTTCATGGCATAGAACAAATCCAACCATAAGGGCGTGCTAAGGACAACTACCTCGCGAAGGGAAATAACATCCCAGTAGTTCCTTCTGACCTCCCTTCAGACGGTTAAGGTCCTAGTTAATCCCCCTTCAAGCGGGTAAGATTCTGATTGATCCCCCTTCTCACGGGTAAGATCCTGATTGATCCCCCTTCTCGCGGGTAAGATCCTGATTGATCCCCCTTCTCGCGGGTAAGATCCTCGGTCGGAATGTATTACTTTTACTTTCTTCTTTAGCTAACAGACTCAACTTTCGTAACTCATAACATTTCAATTGCATAAGATAGTCTATACTTGCTATTTACACAATTCACCATTATTACATTAATCTCATAACTATTGTATTCCATGTCAATACATTTCACCCAACTTTCATTTGTTCTTTGTATGCGTACATTAATTTCATATCTTTCATTATATACCAATTACTTAACATGTATATCCACAACCAAGATAATCACTTTATTTCACTATACTATTACTACGAGGAGTTAAGTCCCCGATTACAACAATTCATCGTATCTCATTTCGTGATTGGAGCTATGTCCCCAGTGTTTTACTCCTTCATCTATATCATTCATACTACTTTAAAGGCTATATGACAACACATATACTTGAAAGGTTTTCCGCAACCATGAACTAAAAAACCTAAGTTCACATGCAACCTAGAAAAGATCTATGTTTTCTTACTTTGAACATGTAACTAATTCCTAAAGGCCAAACAAAATTAACTAAAAGAATAAATCAGAAAAAACTAACATTTAGTTTTAATCTTGAAGCTAAGCAGCACAAGTGTCATGCCTCAAATGAGATCACACCTAGGGAGCCAGAGGGTGGACGAAAATTCCAGAGAGAATTATATAATGAGCACTAATAATGAGGCCTAGGGGTCCCTATTTATAGGGAAACAAGAAACCCTAGCCGTCAGCCATTTTCCGGATTATACGTACGCGCGCCGCGGCCTATACATTGGCGCGCCGCGCGCCGCAATTCAACTATTGAATTTGTACGACTTTAATCACTGACTTCCTGATTAATCTAATTAATGCCACAGAAATTAATCTAATTAATTCCTGATTAATTATTAATCAATCAATATAGTTTCTAATTAATATATTATCACTTTAATATATTAACAAACCATATCTTTTATTTCTATTGATTTATTAATCCCATAATAAACCAACATTTCTCTCTACCGAACTTTCTACCAAACCTCCAGCTATGAGGGCAACCCAAATGGATTTTGCTTCTATTAATTAGGTAAATATAAATTATTAGTCATGGCTTAGACACCTAATCCAACAGTCTCCCACTTGGATAAGTCTATGACTATAATTACCAATTTAACCTCTAATTAATCAGTAAACTGTAGCTTCCTAGAAACTGCTGCCGAACTCTGACCTAGTCAGTTCTGTCCATAGATAAGTGATCAGATGATCCTCCGTCTAACAAGATATTTTCAGACATGAGACATGGATTGAGATCAATCTCTGTCTGACACACTGTTTCCCGATTTCCGATTTTGCTTATGGCTTTTAGACTTCTAATTGAACGAATCAATTCAGTCCTGGCTGGCCAGCACTTCAGTCAACTTCAAAATCATCGAGTGGCCAACAGATATCTGTTTCCCGTCTGGGTCCAGGGACGAATAAGCTTCGACTAATATGTTATATCTTTTACCCGACAAATCACTCACAACAGCACGTTTTATAACACCGAGTTACCGATGCGTTTTCGTACGATCAATGAACAACCGCCTTGCAAATTATAACTCATATCTCTCCACTTTAAGACCATAAGATATTATCGTCTCAACATTGCTCGTGATATAATCTATGAAGCAATCCATTGAGCGCGGGTTTATCCAATACTCAAATCTCCATTTCCAAGTACTCATGAACGTTGCAACAATCTTATTGCTATGTCTAACTCCTTAGACAATCTACAAACCAATTCATGACAGTCTTCCTTCATACTTACTCCCTAAGAGTATGAACGACTGTGGATATTTGAATAATCCAATTATTCAGGAAGTAAACATGCAAAAGTGAAACATAAAATCTGACTGGCAGCTACTCCTGCTTATTACCAAGTCTCCACGAGGTAATCACCAAGTCGGATTTATCATAACTATTATCGGTTTCTTATTCTCTTTTAAACTTTCAATTCAAGCCTTTTATATCTATGTCTATGACCATTTCACTCTTTCTATGTATCCAAGTATCTAACACTTATACACTTAATTGCAGATGATCCTATCGGATACTCTTCCGATGATATCTCAATTTGTCATTTTGTCATTCTCTCTCACAACTCCATTCTGGTGATGTGTACCGTGACTGCCCATGGTTCTCGAGTCTTTAGTCTACACGACTATACCCTAAGACAATTTTTGAGGTGTCATGATGTGCTGGTGAACCACACGCGCTCCATCAGAAACCAACGAAATTCTTTAACCATGAAGTTCTACAGCACCACGTTCGGGTGTAAACAATTACCGATTTGAAAACCCTTTCAAATCAATTACCCTAATCATTTCCCAATGATTTCTTACGTCTGTTCAAAAATCCATTCAGTATTTTTCAGCCAGGCAATATCCTGAAACTAACTTACCATGCTCTAAGCATCAAGTCATCAGGATATGTTCATAACACTTCTGATTGGTCCAAGAGGCTCGTGGAACCTGATGTAATCTCATTCCAACCCTTTCGGAATCCTAAGATTACCAATAATCCTTGTGTCATGATTTCCGGAAACCATTTCCTTTCAGGGACTCTTTCTTATGCATCTTGAATCCCATCAAGATCATATTCTCAACGGCTAAGTCAATACTGTCAGTCTCATCTATCTGATAGATGTCTATGAACTACGTGAGCATGCTGCACCTTCTTTGTTTCTTTCATGCCAATTCATTACACTTTGCAATGACAGGAAACTCCATCCCTGGGGTTATGCGTCTTCAATCTCATCAAGGTCATATTGGCAGATTTCTGATCTATCTAATAGATGTTCACAACCACCTGAGCATGTTGTATCTCTTAAAGTCTTTCATAGCGAACCGTTTCTTAACACCAAGTCATTACACTTTGTAATGATAAGAGACGTTTCATAGAACCAGTATGTTACCCACATACAATGATAGCAGATAACAACGATACTCCCACTGGCTTTGACACCGTTATATGACTCTTTCGGACTATTCACAAAATCCAGAACTTATGGCACATTTTGCGAAACCGAAATCCAAACCTTTCCGACATATTAAAGGAAATCTTTCAAGCTATTAACAAAATCCAAACCTTTTGGCCTATTTTGAGAATCCGAATATCCTTTCTTGCGAGATGCCCATGGGACGAATCCCGGGGCCATGTACCTTTTGTAATGGCATGCTCTATGTGAGTCCCTATTAGTGTGCCGGTAAACCAAACACGCTCCACTAACGACTCACACTATGCCACGCAGAATCCTCTCGGATTACATCTTCTATTGAGAGTGCTTCTCTCAGAATCAGTTGCTTGACTCCAAGTAATGACTCATTCAACCAGATGTTCTGTAAGTACATTTCTATGTTCCCTTCTTTTGATGATTCACTTACTCCCACTGGTTCCTAGACCAGTTGTAAAATCAATCAAACTGTCACATAGACTGTGTCTCGCGGTAAGGTTCTCTTATTTGGCAGCAACCGGGCTCACCAATGCTTCCAGCAGTCGGATTACTTATCCGTACCATCTTTAGTGTTTTACCACTACACGGTATATCACCCGGATCATAACTCCTTATGACGGTGACAATAACTACTGGTCAAGCGAAGAGAGGGTATGTCAGGTTTAACAAGAATCTAATTCCTGGTCACGTCCCAGTGGTGACTAAAGGTTCTTTCACTTGGCTAATCCCTGAACTCATTCAGAATTATTCTTACTCCCACTGTTTCCTTAGAACTTGAGTTCTTTCTAAAAGTACTCTTCTTTCAAAGGATAACCGGAATGGCCAATGAAACGACATCGCTGATCAGTTTCAGGCTTGTCATGAGATTCAGATGAATGCTACATGACCCTGGACTTTCTATGTACTAGTGGGACGATCCCAGCTTTACATTTCAGATAGTGTCGACATAACTTCCTTAGTCTAAGATGTGGTCGGAATATGGCTTCTGCGGTCTGACTGGTTGAATATTCAATATTAGTCGGAAATATATCCAGTGTATGTTATACACCGAGGATCAAAACTATTTTGATCAATGCTCCATCATCTTCCCTAAGACACATTATAACCATTAGTGTTCTTGGAAGAGGATAAACTGTGAAACATTTTCTCAGTCTTTGTCGTTACTCAGGTTCTGTTGGTCTTATGCTTCCTTTGAAATCTTTGAACACTTCAAGGTTCCAATAAATCGCTTATTCCGATAAACGAAGCCATATTTGTCAAACCATTTGGCAAATATCATGAAGCATAACTAATCGTGTTCTGTTCGAAGATTCGAGCAATACACAGTAACTTATGTGTTTGTTGCTCAAAATCTTAATACCTTTACAGTTCCATGTAAATTTATGACTTTGTTAATATTGTTCAAGACATGCAATCATCACCTGACTCAAAGTCAACTGATTCCAAAATCCTATCCATTGGATCTTTGGGCGATTCCTCTCTTGCCACAATTAATTTTATTAAGCACTCAATTCATCATGTGACTCTAAGTCAAATGATTCCAAAGTCCTGTCCAACTGGACCTTTGGTTGAAGTGATTCTCATAAAATTCACTTTAACAATCATAAAGAACACAATTTACAAATCTAATCCCATTGGATGTATCAACATTCAAGTTATTACCATTTACGTCATCAACACATTCACACAACATTTCGAGGATAATTAAAACAATCATATTTCAAAAAAAAAATATTTCATTAAACCAGAATTATCCTCAGAACAATATACTATGCGAATCCATGTCGTGTGTATCTATAAACTAATAACAAGAACAAATATCTAGCTTAACTCAAAAACCGCACGAGCTCCAGATCCAATCCGAATATGCTCCTGTGCGACACCATCCCGCATCTTCCAGAGTTCGTGCATACAGAGCAAATGTGTGAAACACATCCTGTATCAAGGAAATGAGGATCAGGTGTTCTGAATTCTAAGATATTTATGAGTTTGCCAAACGGTTTGGCTTTGGAGCATTTTTCCAATATTTCCGTGACTGTGTCCCACCTTATGGATTCCCAGTTTGAAACATCGAACAATCGGTCCAGACGATTTGGATCATTTCTTGATGCACCTTAATACTGGACTCAATCCTGAAGCAGCTGAATTAATGGAACTATGCTTCTCCATGAACGACCCATACAGAGTCGACATTGAATGCACTTCCACGATTGTATCATCCGGTTACCCTTTCTGTTCATCTGGATGAACAGATCAGCGAGTTGAGCTAATGCTTAACTCCCGATCACAAAGGGAAACCAGTTTTATACTGTTCGCCTATGTATCCCTCAATCTCGGGAACACGCAAACTGGTGCTACTTCATTCTAGCTTGCAACTTCAAGCTCTTTGAAGATCCTAGTTCGTTCCCTTTATCAACCAGTTCTCGGAACCTTTCCTCAACTAGATGTGCTAACTCATCTGACCCCAGGAATTCTAAATCCCTGCGGAACTCGGGGTTAATGATCAATAGCATAAGGCAACGAACTTCCTTGGACTTAATAGTCAAGGAGTCATGCTCATCACAAGCTGCTGTGTGATGCCATGTTTGGGAGCGGACACTCAGTCGGATATGGTTCGCCAGCAAAACTAAGAACTATTCTCTAATTGCAAAACCATATCACACAGTCAAGGCGAGTCAGCCTTACCATATTTAACAGGTACTTTCTGAAGCTCTCAAAAATTGGTGAAGGAGGGGAAGGAGGAGACTGACATTTTGTTCAGACATATATAAAATTTGAATTTATTCGTTTAATTCATCCTTTTAAATAATTACCCAATATACATTATTTAACAAGGCTAGGATCCAAAATACCCCAACTATGCTGTGAAGAGGGATGCCGTAATCACAACACAGTGGTCATTAAGGTAGATAACTTTTATCAATTTCAGTCTTATGAAATTCCTAGATCTGTGAGATTCATTGAACTGTTCAATGGCATGTTTAATCTCGGATATGCCCCACCGTTTTTGACTGGCATGCCGAGGATCACAAACCGGGTGTGAATAACCATGCAAATTAGCTTGGTACTCTCGGGGTCCATTATCATCTCAAATTGATGTGCCGGTTAACCACACACGCTCCATCAACAATGATAACACCCGAGAAACCCATTGCCACTCTTTATGAACCCCCATTGGTGTGCCGGTAACCCACACACGCTCCACCAACGTTTCATAAAGTGCAATGTGCAATTTCATGGGTTAGCATCAAATTCACATTTTTTTCTAAAGTAACTAGATTGGGAATTCTTGTACGGGTTCTAGTACTTTGATCATTATACTTTTAATGATTAAGCGGTCCTATCAAAACTGTTCGGCTAACGACCCTCCACTGATCAGGCGAGCGGTGGGTGAGAGTGAACACCCATTAGACCGCCATTTTATAGGCAGTCTCCTTATACCCACTTTATAGACCAGCTTCGTGAATGAGGCCTACTAATGATTTGACTAACCAATTTATCTTATACATATAGTATTAGCCTTTAATAATATATATAAGATGTATTTTAAATCTTTTAAAATATTCCTGGTTTATCTTTTAATTTCCTGAAATTTAACTATTAAATTTCAAATTAAATTAAACCTTTAATTTGATTTAATTTATCTTTTAATTAAACTATTAATTAAATTAATTAAATCTTGATATTTTAAACCTTTTAAAATATTTTAGGATTTATCCTTTAATTTTCGAAATTTAACCATTAAATTAAAATTAAATTAAATCCCTTGAATTATCTTTTAATTAAACAATTAATTAAATTAATTCAAATGTAGATAGGTTTTTCCAAATTAATCAAATCAATTTAAACCTATCTTAAACCCCTAATTATCAAATTTCAAACAAACATGGTTTAAGGTTATCCATTTAATTAACCAATTAAAGTTACCAAAAATAGAAAACCTCCTAAAACCCTAATGCCAATTTTCGAAAAATTATCAGGGGAGGGGATAGGGTTTCTAAATGCAAAAACCCTAAATCGATTCAGGCCCAAAAAGGATTTATAAACTTTAAACCCTAATTTTAGGAAAACTATTACACCAATTCAATAAGAAAACAACCAAATGCTCTGAAACCACTGAAAGGTTTTCCGCAACCATGAACTAAAAAACCTAAGTTCACATGCAACCTAGAAAAGATCTATGTTTTCTTACTTTGAACATGTAACTAATTCCTAAAGGCCAAACAAAATTAACTAAAAGAATAAATCAGAGAAAACTAACCTTTAGTTTTAATCTTGAAGCTAAGCAGCCCAAGTGTCCTGCCTCAAATGAGATCACACCTAGGGAGCCAGAGGGTGGACGAAAATTCCAGAAAGAATTATATAATGAGCACTAATAATGAGGCCTGGGGGTCCCTATTTATAGGGAAACAAGAAACCCTAGCCGTCAGCCATTTTCCGGATTATACGTACGCGCGCCGCGGCCTATACATTGGCGCGCCGCGCGCCGCAATTCAACTATTGAATTTGTACGACTTTAATCCCTGACTTCCTGATTAATCTAATTAATGCCACAGAAATTAATCTAATTAATTCCTGATTAATTATTAATCAATCAATATAGTTTCTAATTAATATATTATCACTTTAATATATTAACAAACCATATCTTTTATTTCTATTGATTTATTAATCCCATAATAAACCAACATTTCTCTCTACCGAACTTTCTACCAAACCTCCAGCTATGAGGGCAACCCAAATGGACTTTGCTTCTATTAATTAGGTAAATATAAATTATTAGTCATGGCTTAGACACCTAATCCAACAATACTTTACCACATTACTCATTATTTATGGGGAGTTATGTACCCTAATGCTTTATTTCTTCATTTATATCACTTTATATACCTTTTTAAGGTTATGTACCAATACATATACCTTAACTACATTATTCATTATTCATGAAGAGTTATATCCCCATATAACTTATTATCTTTCATAACATTCTTGTACTTTTACATATACTCTTTCTACCATTTCATCATTACTTCTATGTATTTTAAGGCTATAAGCCAAATACTAACTCTTATATCATTATTTATCTCTTACTTATCATTCATACACTTTTCATAATATGATATTCTCATTAGAACACCAATATCATTATCTCACATAATACTTATCGACGTAACATAAGTATTAACACATATTCATCTCTTCATATAGAAAACATAATAAATATTTCATAATATTTGCCATGTATCTCAAAATGGGTAAAAGCTACATGTACTCACCTTGGCTAGTTAGAGAAGTCTAACTAGGGTTACTCCGTTTCCTTTTCCCTTCCATTCCATGAATTTTACTCCTTAATTACCTAAGGAGTTCATTAACATTCTTATTAATACATGATAGGTCTTAACAATACATATAAAGACCACTTGACCCATGTCCTAATATACTTATTTTCATGTTCTCACACATTATTATGCTTATACTAGAAGTTCGGGGATCAAACTACACAAATAGGGCAATAACGGGAGTGAATTTCAAGAATTCAGGTCACACGGGTCGTGTGGGACTCACACGGGTCGTGTAGGACCTTCAGACCCTCGGATTGCAGACCCAGGTTCCCCACACGGGTCGTGTAACCTAACACGGGTCGTGTCAGGCTACAGACCCATTTTTCCAGCCCCCGAATTTTCGTTCTTTCTTTGCAGTTTTAGTTCATTTCTTGGTTCCATTTGTTCCCAAACTTAACCAAACTTTACCAATATGTTCTATTGACCTTCTAACATGTTAAGAACATATTTTTAATCCCATTAAGTCTTATTTAATCCATGACTTAATGGTTATGATCATAATATGTCACAAGAGCTATAAAGAAGCTCATGTGCACATCAATTCTAATACAAAAGTTCATTTCTTTCCAACTTCTTTATACACGTTTATACTGAAGGGTTTTCTAGCAAACAATGAACACAAAATTATCTTATGGTTCACATGCACCCTATAAAAATCTATGTTTTCTTCTATGAAGATAATAAACTAAAACCTAAAGGCCAACAATTATTTCTAAAGTTTAAATCAGAAGAACCAACCTTTGAATCTTGTTCTTGAAGCTAGCAGCACAAGTGTCCTGCCTCAGATGCAAGTCATACCCACAGCAATGGAGAAGACAGTCCAGCAGAGTAATCTTGGTTGACGTTGGTGTGTATAATGGGGAGCCAGAGGGTTCCTTTTATAGCCTCCTAGGGTTACACCTGAAACCCTAAGGAGCCTCCAAGTGGGCAAGCCTGTTGACCACTTGGACCAGATCCCTAAACCCTAATTAGGGTTTTCGCCAACCCTAGAGAAACCTCCAAGGGTGGCGCCACTTTTGGCCCCTGGACTTCTCTTTGCCAGTTATTCAACTATTGAATAAATACAAACTAGTCCTCACACTTTTAATTAATTAATTTAATCACTAAATTAAATCCAATTAATTCTAGATTAAATCTTAATTAATTATTATGGTTTCTAATTAATATATTAACACTTAAATATATTAATAAACCATTTAATTAATTCTATTGATTTATTAAGCAATTAATAAATCAACCTTTTACTCTACCGAACTCTATCCTGGCCTCCAGCTATGAGGGCAACCCAAATGGACTTTGCTTCAATTAACAAGATAAATATAGTTGTAAAGTCATGGCTTAGACACCTAATCCAACAGTATCCCACTTGGATAAGTCTATGACTTTAATTTATCTTCTGATTAATAAACAACCTGCAGCTTCCTAGAAACTGCTGCCGAACTCTGACCTAGCCAGTTCCGTCCAAAGATAAGTGATCATATGACCCTTCGTCCAACAAGATATTTCCAGACACGAGACATGGATTGAGATCAATCTCTGTCCGATACTCTGTTTCCCGATTTTCGATTCTGGTTATGACTTTCAGACTTCTAATTGAACACATCAATTTAGTCCCGGCAGGCCAGCACTTAAGTCAACTTCAAAATCATCGAGCGGCCTACATATATCTGTTTCCCATTAGGGTCAAGGAACGAATAAGCTTTGACTCATATGGTTGTGTCTTTTACTTATCACATCGTACACAACAATGCGTTTTATAACATCGAGTTACCGATGCGTTTCGCATTATCAATGCACAACCGACTCGTAAATTTCAACTCATATGTCTCCGCTTCAAGATCATACGATATTATCGTCTCAACATTGCTCGTGATGTAATCCATGAAGCAATCTATTGAGCGCGGGTTTATCCAATACTCAAATCTCTATTTCTAAGTACTCATGAACGTTGTAGAAGTCTTACTGCAATGTCTAACTCCTTAGACAATCTACAAGCCAATTCATGACAGTCTTCATTCATACTTTCTCCCGAAAAGTATGAGCGACTGTGGACCTTTTGAATAATCAAATTATTCAGGAAGTGAAACATGCAAAATTGAAACTTAAAATCTGACTGGTGGCTACTATTGCCTAATTACCAAGTCTCCACGAGGTAATCACCAAGTCGGATTTTACATAAACTATTATCGGTTTCTAGATTTTAAACTATTTAATTCGTATTATGTATCTATGTCTACTTGACCTTTCATTCTTTCTATGTATTCAAATGTTATACATTTATACACTTTATACGATCGGATATCCTTCCGATGATATTTCAATTTTGGTCATACCGTCAATCTCACTAACAACTCCATTCTATGTACTGTGACTTTCCATGGTTCTCAGGATCTTTAGTCCACATGACTGCACCCTAAGACTATTTCGAGGTGTTACGATGTGCCGGTGAGCTACACGCGCTCCATCGGAATGCCAACGAAATTCTTTAACCATTAAGTCCTTATTTGAAAAACTTTTTTCAATTTGTTATTAACATTCACCCCTAATCATTTTCCAATGATTTCTCATGTAGGCACAAAATCCATTAAGTATTCCCAATCAGGTCATATTCTGAATCTGACTCAGTATGCTCTAAGCATTAAGTCATCAAGACATGTTCATGACACTTCTGATCGATCTAAGAAACTTGTTGGATTCGATCTAGTCCTATTCCAAACCCTTTTGGAATTTTAGGATTATTTATAATCCTTGTGTCACGACTTTTAATAACCATATCCTTTCAGAGACTTTTTCTCATGCATCTTGAATCTTATCAAGATCATGCTTACTATGGCCGGTTCTATACTGATGACAACATCTATCTGATATATGTTAATGGATTATGTGAGTATGTTGCACCTTTCATACCTCTCATGCCAAATCATCACACTTTGCAATGACAGGAAACTCCTTTCCTGAGCTATGCATCTTGAGTCTCATCAAGATCATCTTGGCAGAGTTTCGATCTATCTCATAGACGTTTATAACCACCCCGAGCATGCCGTATCTTTATTAAGTCTTTCATAGCGATTCGTCTCTTAACACCAAGTCATTACACTTTGTAATGAAAAAAGACGTTTCCTAGAACCAATATGTGATACACATATGAAGATAGATAACAGCAACACCCCCACTGGCTTCAACACGGTTATAGACTATTCACAAAATCCAGAGCTTATGGCACATTTTGTGAATCCAAACCTTTCTGACATCTTAATGGAAATCTTTCAGCCCATTCTCAAAATCCAATCCTTTGGCATATTTTGAGAATCTGAATATCCTTTCTTGCGAGATGCCCGCGGGGAAATCCCGGGCCCACGTACCTTTATACTGGCATACTCTTTGTGAGTCCCCATTAGTGTGCCGGTGATCCACACGCGCTCCACTAACGACTTACATTATGCAGTATCCTTTCAGATATCATCTTCTATTGAGAGTGCTTCTCTCGGAGTCAATTTCTTGACTCTGAGTATCGTCTCACTCAACCAGATGTTCTGAAGGTACGTTTCTGTCCATGTTGGTCTCTTTTGATGATTACTCCCACTAGTTTTAAGACCAGTTATAAAATCAATCAAACTGTCACATAGACTGTATCTCGTCCTAAGGTTCTCTTAATTGGCAGCAACCGGGCTCACCAATGCTTCCAAGTAGTCGGATTGAAAATCCGTACCAACTATAGTGTTTTACCACTATTCGGTATGTCACCCCGATCATAACTACTTATGACGGTGATCAGTACTACTGGTCAAGAGAAGGTTATGTCAGTATTAAAACAGGAATCTGATTTCTGCTCTAAGCCTAGCGATGACTAAAGGATATTTCACTTGGCTAATCCTGAACTCATTCAGGACTGTCCCAACTCCCACTGTCTCCTTAGAATATGAGTTCTTTCTAAAAGAGCTCTTCTTTTACAGGTACAGCGGGATAGCCAGTGAAACGACATTTCTGATCAGGTTCAGGCTAGTCATGAGGTTCAGACGAACACTACAAGACCCTGGACCTTTAATGTACAAGTGGGACAATCCCAGCTTTACATTTCAGACAATGTCTGCAAAACCTACTTAGTCGAAGGATGTGGTTGGAATATGGTCTGACTGGTTTAGTGTTTAATTTACGGGAAACTAATTGGCAATCTATCTCATACATTGAGGATCGAACTCTTTCGAACAACGCTCCATCATCTTCCCTAAGACACATTATAACTATTAATGTTCTTGGAAGAGAATAAACTGTGAAACATTTTCCCCAGTTTATGCTGTTACTCAGGTTCTGTGGATCTCGTACTTCCTTTGAAGTCCTTGAACTGTTCAAAGATTCAATCCAATCGCTTATTCTGACAAGCGAGGTCATATTCGTCATACCGACTGACAAATATTGTGAAGTACAAACAATTGTGTTCTATTCGGAGATTCAAGCAATACACAGCAACTGATGTGTTCGTTGCTTCTAATCTCAATCTCTTTACATCTCTATGTAAACTTATGACTTTGTTAATTCTGTTCAAGACTTACAATCTTCAGTTGACTCTAAGTCAGCTGATTCCAAAATCCTATCCTTTGGATCTTTGGGTGATTCATTTCTTGCCACATGTGCTTTATAAAGAACTTAATCATCATCTGACTCTAAGTCAAATGATTCCAAAGTCCTGTCCAACTGGATCTTTGGTTGATTCATTTCTTAACACATTAAGAACTCAACTCATCAAGTGACTCTAAGTCAAGTGATTCCAAGGTCCTGTCCAACTGGACCTTTGGTTGAATTGATTCTTATAATATTTATCTTAACAATCATAAGGGACACAATTCCTAAATCCAAACACTTTGGATGCATTCAACATTCAAGTTATTACTAATCATGCATTCAACACATTCATATAACATTTCAAGGATATTACAAACAATAGGTGTTAAAAGAAAATCGACAATTTTATTAAAACAAAATCCTTGAACAATGTATAATATGATAGACAGTGTCATACGCATCTAATAAGCTAATAACATTATTTCAATATCTAACTAAACTTCAAAACCACATGAGCCGGAAACCCAATCCAAATGTGCTCCTATGCGCCAGAGTCCCTTACCTTAGTCATTCCCTGCATACAAACCAAAATGTGACTATCACATTATGCATCAAGGAATTATGGAACAGGAGTTTTGAGGTTGGTAGATATACCTGAGCTTTCAAAGGTTTTTGACTTTGGAGCGTCTTTCAATCTTTCCACGACTGTATCCGATTCTGTGGATTCCCAGCTTAAGACATATCCAGACGATCTGGATCGTTTCTTGCTGCGTCTTTCCACTGGACTTAATCCAGAAGTAGCTGAACCAATGGAACTATGCCTGTCCAAGAGTGATTCGTATAAAGTCAACAGTGGACGCATTTCCATTAAGGTCTTTTTCTGGTCTTCCTTTCTATACGTCTGAATGAACAGATCGTACTTACTAGTCAGTGAAGCAAGTAGAGTGTTAACACTCGACTCCTGACTCATGGAATAACCAAGTTTGTACAATTCGCCTATGTACACTTCAATCTGAAGAACATGTGAATTGATGCTACTTCCTTCTTTTAACTTACACTCTGCAAGTCTTTTGAAGATCCTAGCTCGTTCCTCTTCAACCGGTTTTCGGAACCTTTCCTCAACCGATTGCATTAACTCTTATGGCCCTAAGGATTCAAAATCCTTGCGGAATTCGGGGTCAATGGTCAACAACATGAGGTCACGAATTACTTCGGATACATCAACTAAGAAGTTACCCTCATCATAAGAACTATTTATGATGACTTGTTCCTGTGGAACCGGGATCGGATACTCGGTGAGATGAAGCTTGCCCGCAATGCCGAGAGCCAGTCTCCAATTGCGAAGCCATTCCTTACAGTTAAGGCCAGTCAGCCTTTCCATATTAAGCAGGTGCTTTCTGATGCTCTCAGAAATGGGTGAAGGAGGAGAGGGAGGAGAATAGACACTTGATTCAGACATCTACAATAAACAGAATTTTATTAGTTTCATTTATCCTTTTAAATAATTACCCAATATATTATTTATTAAGGCTAGGACCCAAAATACCCCAACTATGGTGTGAAGAGGGATGCCGTAATCACAACATAATGGTCAATAAGGTAGATAATGCACTTATCAATTTCATCTTATGAAATTCCTAGATCTGTTGAGACACATTGAACTGTTCAATGGCATGTTTAGTCTCGGATGTGCCCCACTGTTTGTGACTGGGATGCCGAGGATCACAAACCGGGTGTGAATAACCATGCAAATTAGCTTGGTACTCTCGAAGTCGATTGCCATCTCTAATTAACGTGCCGGTTAACCACACACGCTCCGTTAATAATGACAAAATCGAGAAACCCATTGCAACTCTTTGCGGACCCCTGTTGGCGTGCCGGTAAACCACACACGCTCCACCAACGTTCCACAAAGTGCAATGTGCAATTCCATGGATTAGCACCAATTCACATTTTATCCTAAAGTAACTAGATTGGGTTTTGTTTAAGGTTCTAGTACTTTCAATTATAGCATTATACTTTTAAGAGGCTTAGCGGTTCTACCAAACCCGTTCGGCTAACGACACTCGACTGACCAGGAGAGCGGTGGGTAAGAGTAGATACACATTAGACAGCCATTTTATAGGCAGTCGCCTTATACCCTCTTTATAGGACAGTTTTGTGAATGAGGCCTACTAGCGGTAAGACTAACCAATTTTCTTATATATAAATAATTAACTTTTAATCATAAATATATAAGATATATTTTAATCTTATTAAAATATTTTAGAATTAATTTTCTAAGAATTTTCGCAAATTTATTTCTATTTTTCGAAAATTTAATTAATTCTTTAAGTGATTTAATTGGTCTTTTAATTAAACAATTTAATTAAACTAATTAAATCTAATAAGGGAATCACAAAAATTAATCAAATTAATTTTCCTAACCCTTATCCCTAGGTCACGAAATAAGCATGCAAAGATAAGGGGTTCCAGTTATTTAATTATCCAATAATTACCATAAATAACAACCTACTTATAAAAGGCAAGCAAATCAAGGGGGGGGACCAAGGGTGGCGACTAGGGTTAGGAAACCCTAGCCAAAAACTCGAAATTAACATGCAAGGAATAAAGGTTCAAGTTATTCAGAAGATCTAGTTACCAAAAATAACAACCAAGTATTCTAGGCAGCATGCAATTTGCAGATAAGGCAGGGGAGGCTAGGGTTTTGAAAACCCTAGCCACCATGGACGAAAATTAAGCCTCCCAAGGGTTTATTTTCGAAAACCCCATGATCAAATAAACAGTTTATATCAAATTCATAAGAAAACAAGCCAGCTCTGATACCACTGAAGGGTTTTCTAGCAAACAATGAACACAAAATTATCTTATGGTTCACATGCACCCTATAAAGATCTATGTTTTCTTCTATGAAGATAATAAACTAAAACCTAAAGGCCAACAATTATTTCTAAAGTTTAAATCAGAAGAACCAACCTTTGAATCTTGTTCTTGAAGCTAGCAGCACAAGTGTCCTGCCTCAGATGCAAGTCATACCCACAGCAATGGAGAAGACAGTCCAGCAGAGTAATCTTGGTTGACGTTGGTGTGTATAATGGGGAGCCAGAGGGTTCCTTTTATAGCCTCCTAGGGTTACACCTGAAACCCTAAGGAACCTCCAAGTGGGCAAGCCTGTTGACCACTTGGACCAGATCCCTAAACCCTAATTAGGGTTTTCGCCAACCCTAGAGAAACCTCCAAGGGTGGCGCCACTTTTGGCCCCTGGACTTCTCTTTGCCAGTTATTCAACTATTGAATAAATACAAACTAGTCCTCACACTTTTAATTAATTAATTTAATCACTAAATTAAATCCAATTAATTCTAGATTAAATCTTAATTAATTATTATGGTTTCTAATTAATATATTAACACTTAAATATATTAATAAACCATTTAATTAATTCTATTGATTTATTAAGCAATTAATAAATCAACCTTTTACTCTACCGAACTCTATCCTGACCTCCAGCTATGAGGGCAACCCAAATGGACTTTGCTTCAATTAACGAGATAAATATAGTTGTAAAGTCATGGCTTAGACACCTAATCCAACATATACAACCAAGGGGAACTAATTTAGGGGTTTTACAACCCAAAACATACTTCATTCATTACCAAAACATGACCTTAATTATCTATTCTTATGGGTTTCATTCATGGAATGACCAATTCCATTCCACCCTTCCAATTACCATTTTGTTCCAAGTTTTTCTTGATTGTCTGGAATCATTAGGAAACCACTTATAAGGGTTTCTTTCATCCATAAACATAATTATAACTACTTAATTACATCCAATTAACATCATGATCTTAAACCCAATTTCTAGGGTTATTGAGCTAAGAGTCAAAACCATGATTCAACATCATCCATGGGTTGGATTGTGCATCATAGTTGATTAGAACATGAACTAAAGGCTGGAATCATAGGATTAACCTCACCCCACTATTGAATTTCGGATTCCAACATCTAACCAACGAGAAGAACAGGTTACCTAGCTTGGAAAAGATGATTTCTTACCTTGGGAATGCTTGGAAATCACGATTCCAAGCTTGTTTCTTCGATTTTTGCTTCAATTTCTCCATAGTATTCGAGATTTTGGCTGAGTTTCTTTCCTCTGAAGTTATTTACGTATTTTTAAAGGAGAATGGGAGATTTCCTCCCTTTTATACTTCCATACTTTACAATAATGACCATTTGGTCCCTCTACTTTACTAATTTTCACTTTATGCACAAAACTCTCTTTATTTCTTGGAACTTTTAAGTATTAGAGTTTTGCCTCACTTATAAACTTATTTCACATATTAGAAATATTTTAACACATACAAATATCATTATGAGGTTGAATATTTCAGAGTGACGAAAATGCCCTTTTTGCTCAAATTATGAATAATTACTTATTAATTATTCCTTTACTTCTTACTTTCCATTTAAACATATTTTTGGGTCGTTACAGAAATGGTTAATGAAAATCATGAATTTGTAATTAACAAGGTATTTTTTGGGTTGTAAAAACCTTGAATTAAATCATACATTGGTTATATAAGTATATAGGTAGAAAATGGACAAAACTAGACTTTAAAATTGAGTTGATGTGCATATGAGCTTCCTTAGAGCTCCTATGTCATCCTATGGTCTTAATCATTAAGTCATGAAGTAAATAAGACTTAATGGAAGTGAAAACATGTTTTTAACATAATAGAGGGTCAATAGAACCTATGGTTAAAATTTGGTGAAGTTTGGAGATAAAACGAACCCGGAATATGATTTTTAGGACTTAATGTGGAAAAAATAAGGGGCTGCAGGAGATCGCGACCCGATCTCCATATAGATCGCGGCCCGATCTCGCGTCAGAAATGAAGAAAACCCCCTGTTAAGACATTTTGAATTTTTAAGTTGGAATTTGGGGTTAGGCTTGTCCGTTTGACCTCAAATTTTAAACATAAGTCTATTATGGTATGAAACTTTGTGGAAAATTATCAAAATGAAAATACGACTTCCCGAGAGTACTGTAGCAAAATACGCGTATTTCAGAATAGTTTACAAATTAAAGAAAGCTAGTTTAATAAGGGTTGTAGCTTAGTTATGACCCGTAACTGTATAATATGGGACTTTTGTATTGTAGAGTCAGTTGTAGTTTGTGTTAACCAAATATGTGTACTAAATGCGTATATAGGCGGTGGTTCAAATACAGTTGATCGAGTAAAAGATCAATGAATAAGAGGGACGAGGAAGGGAATAGTTCTAGTTAGACTTCTCTAACTAGTTGAGGTGAGTAGTATGTGGATTTTTGAGTACATAGCAAAATATGTTTTATACAAAGAAATGAATTTTATATACAATGTTTTGGGAGTCAAAATGGTTTTATGGAAATTGAAATGGTTTAATGAAAATGAAAATGGTTTTGTGGAACTGGAAATGGTTTTGTGAAATTGGAAATGATACTATGAGATAGTAAGTATAATGTATACAAGATGATACACGAGAAATACAGGGAATTAATAAAGTGATTGAGCCATTTTGATGAGTTGAGAAGTATCCGGATAAAGATCACGGCCTACTGCGGTAGGGGTGGTCAAAAGACACTACTGGGATGGTACCTCCCGTCGCGAAGTAGTTGTCTAATTGGTACCTTGATGGATGAATTCGTTTCATGCTGTCGAGGGAGGAGTTATACGGGTGCGTCTCGTATAAAGCCTACGGGTGCGCTCGTAGGAATGTGCTCACAAATGAAAATGAATACCTATGGGTGCGCTCATAGGGAATTAAATAATATGAAAATTTGGAATGTTTGAAATATGGAAAACTATTTTGGGTCTAAACCCATATTGCTCACGAGACATTATGTCTTACGTATGTTTTTTTTTAAAATACTATGTACTCAGGTGATCAAACAAGGAATTAGAAGAGTCGAGTGTGGGACAGTAGCTTCCGTTGTGTAAAGTATGTAATGTTTAAATTGTGGTAATGATACGGAATAGTAATGCCCCGTATGTATAACTAAATATTTTGTATTATAAAGTCTTGTTAAAAAAAAATTTTGTGTGAAATTGGGGTGTTACAATTTGGTATCAGAGCCATAGTTTAAGCGAACTAGGTGTCAATACTTGAACCTAGACTTAAATTGTGTAGGGGTTAAGAGAGATACAGACTAAAGATAAGACTGTAAGTAAGAGGAGGTAAACCTGAAACAGTGGAACATGAGTCCTGGTGGTGAATCCGGAAGAAAATATGTATAGGTGGTTATAATAATATGGGCCCGTACTATCATAATCACAGGATATATATTTGAGTTTGGTGGAACCACAAGGGAATCATGTGAATCTGTAAAGGATGTGTATGGAAGGTGTGGGTGACATAGGACAAATATACCTATGTAATAAAACCAAGTAAGAATGAAGAGTATTAAAAATAAGATAACGAGTGTGTGAAAAGTAATACGGGAAATCCAAATATGTGGTTGTGATAACCACCATACCATATGAGAAATAATGTAAAGTATATGTAATAAACATGAGAAAGTATGATAGAAGACGATAAAAGAGATATGACAAGAATGTATAAATCTATTGAGAATTTTGAAATAGAAGAAATGGGGTTATATAATATAAATATAAAAGCAATGTATAGTTGAAAATTCCGTTGTCTAACGGAACTGAATTATGATCATGGAATAAAGATAAAAGTAGTGTCACTACAGTGACGAAAGAAAGAGAGATTGGAAAAGAATACGAATACATATATGTTAATAAAACCCATATAAGAAGTATAATATAATCATAAAGGAAGGTAAATGATGATAAGATGACTGGTTATTTGGAATCAAATACTGCAATTAAATGAAAGAAGTATAAGAAGAAATATAAATGATGAAAGGTTATCTCATGGTATGTTAACCAAAGACAACCGAAAGAATGTAAGAATGATTACTAAAGATCATAATCAATATGAAGTAAGGAATAAGAGTGAATGCCTAAGTAAGTACTAGGCAAAGAATCAAAGATAAGATAAAGAATGAAAATAAGGAGTATAATAAACAGATAAGGAGTTACTACTTCCGAATGTGAATGAATATAACGGGTAAAAGTATTCAATGATTGTGAAAAACGGTCAGTGCATGGCCAGTATTTATGAAATGTAGTGTATATATATACGTGTATGAGTGTGAAAGAATGAGTAAGTATGAAACTTATATAATATATAAGTGTAAAGGTGGATATGAAATATGTATCCTTATTAGAATACTATAAACTAAGAGGCAAAACAATGAGATAAAGTATTTGGCATACAGCCTTAAAATACAAGAGAATAAATGATATAGAGAAAAAGATATGGTATCTGTATTTCACCTTAAGATACATAAGAAATAAGTATGACATAGAATACGAAACACATAATGTTGTAAAGGAATCAATATACTTATAGTCTTAAGATACGAAGAAGTAAAGAGTGTGAAGAAATGAGGTGTGGAAAAAAAATAATAAACAAATAGATAATGTAATGTGTTAGGCATGTAGCCTCATGACACATAAAAAGAAATGGTAAAAATATGATGAAATAAGTTTGGGCTTAAAGCATAGAAAATGTATAAAAAAGGAGTGGGATACAAAGGTTTAATATCTATGAAAGAAGGGTCATACTATATAAATACGAAAATAGTGTATGTTAAAAGAGTACAATGAGGAAAGGAAGTAAATACTTGAATTGGTAATCAAATGGTAAAATGGTGTATTTGGGTAGTAAGAAAGACAAAAGTTTTTTGGCATTAGCCATAATAAGTATAGAGTAGTAAATGATAAAAAAGAAGTAAAACCTGAATTACATGTGAAAGTATTAAAAGAATTAAATATGAGAAGCGAGAAATAAGTATTATCAAGAATTGTGTTGGTTAAATTTCTTCCTAGTAAATGAGAAAGAAGGGGGGGAACGGTAATTTCGGGAAAAATAAAGGCGGATGCAAGAAGTTAGTAAGTAAAAATTATGAGATATAAAGTTTTACTGTTTATGGAAAAAATGGTATTAATCTATATGATTATGAAAGAATGATGGGATGGGTAAGTAATTGACGAGTCAGAAAAGGAAATTTTATAAAAAAAATATATTATGATGTATCTGAGTAATGAGAAAGAAAAATATATGAAAAATGTAAAAAGTATGAAAAGAGGAATTGTCGTACACAAAATGTATGAGATTTTATAAGTCGTTTGAAAAATTGAATCAGTTATGGTAACCAATTGAAAGGGCGGTGGAGAACAAATGAGTAGGAGATAAAGTGTTAAACTAAGCACTAGTGTGAGAAATAAGAACGACAAGAAAGTACTAAAACATAAGTAATATCATGAGAATGGTACACGGGGTACCTAAAAAGATGAAAAGTTTATTTATATAAGTATTGTAAGAAAGCTGAAACATGAAAAAGACATGATTATATTAGTAAGTGTAATGAGTAAGTGAGACCGAAATCTCAGAAATAATAAAGGATGATGAAAGAAGTATCTTGGTTACTAATATGTCAAAATGTGAAAATGATACAAGTAAAGAGTGATATAGGGTAAGTAATTGTAAAAGTAATGTATATAATGTACAGGGAACGAGTAAGAGGCACGTGAAATTGAGATTTCGTAAATCATGAAATAAGAATGGGAGTAACGTTTGAATTATTAATAAATCAAGATACAAAGATACTATGAGTACCACGGGATACAAGATAAGTATTCATGAGAATAACCCATGTGAATTATAAAAGGAGGAAGATAACAATATGATGAGAATGTATGAACGATAGTATAAAGTTAAATAAATCCTATAATTACATAGTAAAGGTGATGAAAGTAAGAGTAATGAAGTTTGACAGCAACAATAGGTCAACTTCAACAGTGAAACTGTACAAATCTACTAGGCTAAAAAGTATGTATCATACATAGAAAGAAACCTACGGATGTCTAGTTTCTAAAACAAAAAGCGGTATGTCATTTTGACTTTTCTGGAGTGAGATATGTAAATTCTCGTGTGAGGTGTACTGTTTCGACAAATTCTATCACAAACAAAAAAGTGAGGATGTAAAGAGTAACGAAAGAAAGAGAATACTTACCTTATAAATGGTAATGAACCGGAAGTCGTTAGTAGAGAAAAAGAAGAACAAACTTGAAGTTCAAAATATTTAAAGAATAAAATGTATATAAAAGATAAGAAGTTGTAAAATTTCTGGAAAGAAGAAATATCAATAAACTATCTATGTAATAATGAATAAGTAGCGGAATGAGGAAACGAGAAGAGTGAAAATAATTGAATAATATTATAAGTAAGAGTGAAAAGAATGAGGAGGTGTTGTAAAACAAATTTGCTTAAGTAAAATGACCACTAAGGGACAAAATTTTACAAGAAAAGATTTAGTGTATTTATGAATTTTGTATAAATACAAATTATGTTTAATTTATTTGGAAAAAGTTTTATAAGTAAATAATATGATTAGTATAATCTCATGTGTTTTTGGTAAATATATGGGAAGAATTACAAAATAGACTATTATTTTTAATAAAAGTATGAAACTACTTTGTAAAATAAGTTTCAGTAAGAGATTTGCATATGAATGAAATGAGGTAAAAAGGAATGTAATTAAAACATAGAGTATGAAGTACGAGTGAGCGACTAAAAAGTTGAGAAAATGAATAAAATGACTAAAAGGGTATTTTGGTCATTTATAAAAGTATTATATATGTTATGATAAGAATTCTGAATATTATAATGAAAAGAGGGTAAAATAACCAAAAATGTATTTTGGGTAGGTGTATAAAATGTAAATTACTAAAGAGATATTCGGATGAATATACCTATTATATGAAGAAAGCTTAGAAGTGGGATAATCTTTAAAACCACAAATTTCTGCAAATATATATATATATATATATATATATATATATATATATATATATATATATATATATATATATATATATATATATATATATATATATATATATATATATATATATATATATATATATATTCAGGAAGTTACGTATCTTAAATAAAAGATTAAAAGTTGAGGGAATAAAATGTTATTTCCTCAAAGATAAAAAGTGTAAGTAAAGAAAAGATAATCGTACTATGCAAAAGCCGAAAAGATTCTGGGGACGGAATCCTCTTAAGGAGGGGAGAGTGTAAGAACCTGAAAATTTTGGTAAAAGTCATAAAATGAACATATGAAAAGTTGGGTTTGAACGAGGGTGTAATAGTAAAATTGTCAAAAAGGGCAAAATAGTCATTTGGCACACAAATGACTTTTATGTAAAGAAAATATAATTATGGGGTAAGAATGAAAGAAAATAAACTTATAATGTTATCAAATGAAGTTCTTGTGCCATTTTGGGAAAAATAGAACTTGAGGGACCAAAGTGTAAAATGGCTAGGTATAAAAAGGAGAAAAATCTTCTCCCAGTTCATAGAACATGGGAGAGACTTCTAGAGAGTGCCAGAGGGAGCTAGGATGATCGGGTCTTGAGGGTTTTGAAGAATTGGAAGAAATTAACTTGGAATTGAAGAATTCCAAGCTATATAAGGTTAGTAATCTTGTTTTTAGGGTTGTTTAACCCATTTCCCGTGAGTGTGTACTGTAGCTTCGTGATTTCAGTGGCTAGATCAATATTTAAACATAGTTCATCTATTGAAAGTGTTAAAAAATAAGAAATGAGAATTTGAGCTCAAGAACCCTAACCAACGGGTTTGTAAGAACAAGTTGGTTTCAGTGGTTCTTAATGAGTTTAATATGTCTTAATAGAAGTAATAAATCACTCCTAGTTGTTAAATTAGAGTAATTTTAGATTTTGGGTAAAAAATGTTAAAAATGTAAAATCTTTGGAAAAAATTGGAATCAGTGATTACATGGTTTAAAAACAAGTAAAAGTAGTTGGTTTATGTTTCTAATCACATCTTGATCATTATCCAACATATGGATAACTTAAAATCAAGTTTGGTGATTTCTTGTGTAATTTAACCCTAGAAATTTGAGTTTATGATCAAAGTGTTAATTTGACATAAATAATTGGTTAGAATGAGTCATAAATGATGTTTATGTATGAAGAAACCATTGGAAGTGGTTTCCTAAAAATTTCAATTAATAAAATGGAAGTTTGAATAAAAACTAAAATTTGATGGGTGGAATGGAATTGGTGATTCCATGAATAAAACTCATGGAAATGGTTAATGAAAATCATGAATTTGTAATTAAGAAGGTATGTTTTGGGTTGTAAAAACCTTGAATTAAATCATCCATTGGTTATATAAGTATATAGGTAGAAAATGAACAAAACTAGACTTTAAAATTGAGTTGATGTGCATATGAGCTTCCTTAGAGCTCCTATGCCATCCTATGGTCTTAATCATTAAGTCATGAAGTAAATAAGACTTAATGGAAGTGAAAACATGTTTTTAACATAATAGAGGGTCAATAGAACCTATGGTTAAAATTTGGTGAAGTTTGGAGATAAAACGAACCCGGAATATGATTTTTAGGACTTAATGTGGAAAAAATAAGGGGCTGCAGGAGATCGCGACCCGATCTCCATATAGATCGCGGCCCGATCTCGCGTCAGAAATGAAGAAAACCCCCTGTTAAGACATTTTGAATTTTTAAGTTGGAATTTGGGGTTAGGCTTGTCCGTTTGACCTCAAATTTTAAACATAAGTCTATTATGGTATGAAACTTTGTGGAAAATTATCAAAATGAAAATACGACTTCCCGAGAGTACTGTAGCAAAATACACGTATTTCAGAATAGTTTACAAATTAAAGAAAGCTAGTTTAATAAGGGTTGTAGCTTAGTTATGACCCGTAACTGTATAATATGGGACTCTTGTATTGTAGAGTCAGTTGTAGTTTGTGTTAACCAAATATGTGTACTAAATGCGTATATAGGCGGTGGTTCAAATACGGTTGATCGAGTAAAAGATCAATGAATAGGAGGGACGAGGAAGGGAATTGTTCTAGTTAGACTTCTCTAACTAGTTGAGGTGAGTAGTATATGGATTTTTGAGTACATAGCAAAATGGGTTTTATACAAAGAAATGAATTTTATATACAATGTTTTGGGAGTCAAAATGGTTTTATGGAAATTGAAATGGTTTAATGAAAATGAAAATGGTTTTGTGGAACTGGAAATGGTTTTGTAAAATTGGAAATGATACTATGAAATAGTAAGTATAATGTATACAAGATGATACACGAGAAATACAGGGAATTAATAAAGTGATTGAGCCATGTTGATGAGTTGAGAAGTATCCAGATAAAGATCACGGCCTGCTGCGGAAGGGGTGGTCAAAAGACACTACTGGGTGCGAGGGAGGAGTTATACGGGTACCTCCCGTCGCGAAGTAGTTGTCTAATTGGTACCTTGATGGATGAATTCGTTTCATGCTGTCGAGGGAGGAGTTATACGGGTGCGTCTCGTATAAAGCCTACGGGTGCGCTCGTAGGAATGTGCTCACAAATGAAAAGAAATACCTATGGGTGCGCTCATAGGGAATTAAATAATATGAAAATTTGGAATGTTTGAAATATGGAAAACTATTTTGGGTCTAAACTCATATTGCTCACGAAACATTATGTCTTACGTATGTTTTTTTTTTAAAATGCTATGTACTCAGGTGATCAAACAAGGAATTAGAAGAGTCGAGTGTGGGACGGTAGCTTCCGTTGTGTAAAGTATGTAATGTTTAAATTGTGGTAATGATACAGAATAGTAATGCCCCGTATGTATAACTAAATATTTTGTATTATAAAGTCTTGTTAAAAAAAATTGTGTGAAATTGGGGTGTTACAATAATGAGATGTATATAAGCAAGATGTGGAAGGCTGGTCACGCAAGGTCTTGGGCGGGATTTGTATCCAAACTCGAAACCGGACTGAACTGAACCTAAACTAAAAGAAATGAAACCAAATTGACCTAAATGGTTTCAACACATGTACTGTGGCGTACCCTAACCAAAAGTTTAGGGGTATCACAAATTTTTTTCCGTATATTATATAATAAGATAAAAATTAGAAGTTAATATTTCATTAAATATGATAAAATAACAAAGTGTCAAACTAATATACATGTCAAGTTGACTAAATTACCTTCAATTGAGTAAATTTTTCATCACGTAGCAAAGAGTAATAATATATGTCAAGTTGACCGCTAAGATGAACCCTTTCTGATACATTAAAATCATTTTGTTATATCTCACTCAACTTCAACAACTTTTCTTTATCAAACCTAGAAAATGAATCATAATGACTCAAAGCCGCCATGTTTTCTATCAATTCAATGCTTACTTTACTGAATAGATCCCAAAATTCTTGAATTTTCATATCCAAAATCGTGTTAAAAATCACAATTTCAAAATGATGTTGATTAGTAATATTAGTCGTACGGTTTCTTGAAGTAACAAATTTTTTCGACATCTGATATGGGCTATTTTAATGAGGTATTGGGTATTTGGGTTAAATAGTTTGGACTATTAAATGACTATTTATATGATATATATTTTCAATTAATTTTTAATTTGAACATTTAATTTTAGACTAAATAATTTAGGGGTAGCACAATTATTTCCGGTGGTTGCACCTATATATAAAAAAGAAAAAGTCAAAATTTTTGCTACTATTTGAGAAAATTTCAGGGTTAGCCCGTGCAACCTCAGGCTACTTCTAAGGTCAGCCACTGCACATGTATGGTTTCAGTCCGGGTTCTAAATCGAGATGCGACACACACACACACACACACACACATATATATATATATATATATATATATATATATATATATATATATATATATATATATATATATTTATATATATATATATTCTTTTAATCTTTAGAATACAAATTTTAAATTAAAAAAAAAATCATATGGTATCAATATAATATTACAATTTAACAAATCCGGTTCATTTTGATCCGATAGGTCCGAACCGATCTTTTCACGTAACAAGTCTGGTGTCAATAAATTGATTTGTGTGTAAATTTACCCTCCCCCACCACTGGATCCAAGTTGCCACTTTATTTGTCCCTACACTCTCGTACACACTGAAATTGGTATCTACTAAGAGTTAAAAACAACACTCTTGACTCCCCCATAAACAGCTTGGCTGTGCCCATTGCCCCACTCGTATTGCCCCTATCCCCTTTTTCCTTATGCATATATACTCTTCAATATCATAGGTGCTATCACATCCCATAATTCCCCAAACCCCACTTCACAATTTCACAGTAATGAAGATCCAGTGCGACGTTTGTCACAAATCGGAGGCCGCTGTTTACTGCACCGCCGATGAAGCCTCCCTCTGCACCGCCTGTGACCACCGCATCCACCATGCTAACAAGCTCGCCAACAAACACACGCGTTTCTCCCTCCTTCATCCCTCTTTCAATGACTCCCCTCGCTGCGATATCTGTCAGGTACGCCATAAACTTTGTCAATCGGAATTGTGCGTCTGTAAATGAACTTAAATCTGGTAACAACGATCGTTTTCAGAAGATCTGATTCAGTTTGTGTGTGTGTGTGTGTGAAATGAGCAGGAGAGGAGAGCGTTTCTGTTTTGCAAAGAGGATCGAGCAATTTTGTGCAGGGAATGCGACATTCCGATTCACAGTGCAAACGAACACACGCAGAAGCATACTCGGTTTCTTCTCACCGGAGTTAAGCTCTCGTCGGCGTTATCATGTTACGATGATTCGTCGCACCAAACTCCATCTTCGTCGAATTCGAACGGCTCTATCGAAATCGAAAGCACAAAATGGTCTGGTGCTTCGGTGTATCAAAAAGGTCCTTCGATTCATAACCATTCAAATTGCAGTGTGAGCCATGAAGAAGATGCTTCAATGGAGGGCAGGAGTATTTCTGAGTATTTGATGGAAACGTTGCCCGGATGGCATGTTGATGAATTCCTTGATCCTTATGGCTACTGTAAGTTTCTTAAAGTTTTCTATTTTGGTACCTTTAGTTCTAGAAAATACACTTTTCACCCTTAATATTTTCATACATGTTATATTGGCCAAAAATGTTAGAGAAACATCAGTTTTGGTCTAGAAGTTAGTTTATGTATACGGAAACAGCAATTTACGGATTTCAGCAATCAAGTTTTTTTTTTTCTTTCTTTTTTTTTCTTTTTTTTTGTCAAACGCACTTAATTCCAATATTACAGTTACTTTTGTATGCAAGTATGTATTTATTAATCTTGATTTATAAAATATATTATATCAATGGATTAAACTGCAATACTTTTTTGATACTGAAATGAAAAAAAGAAAGATAATATTTTCACAGATTCGACAACTTTTTTACTGTTATTTTAAATATCAACAACTTCATTACTTTTCATTATTAAAACTTCAAAAGCGTTAAAATTGCATTTATATAACAAAAATAATTAAATAAATGCATATACCTCTTTTAATAAAGCTTTTGATTCGATAAACTGGGAATTTCTTGACTCGGTAATGGAACAGATGCAATTCGATCCCAAATGGCGCTTATGGATGAAAGGGTGTCTTGAATCCGCTAGAGCCTCGGTTCTTGTTAATGGCAGCCCCACCAAAGAGTTTTCCATGTATAGAGGGGTTCGACAAGGAGATCCACTCTCGCCTTTCCTCTTTATAATTGGAATGGAGGGTCTAAATGTGATGATGCATAAGGCTCGTGAAGTGGGAATTTTTGATGGGGTTAAAATCCCTAACTCTAACAATTTTGTTTCTCATTTGTTTTATGCAGATGATGCCCTATTTGTGGGGGAATGGTCTAGGCGCAATGTTGTTAACCTGGCGAGAATTCTTAGATGCTTTCATATGGTGTCGGGGCTCAAAGTCAACTTCAACAAATCAAGAGTCTTCGGTATTGGCGCTAACCCGAGTGAAGTAAGCAATTGGGCGTCCCCCCTTGGATGTCAACCAGCCACGCTTCCCTTCAACTACCTTGGTGTACCTGTTGGAGAAAATATGAACCGGATGAATGCATGGAAACCTATTATTGATAGATTCCAGTCGAAATTATCTATGTGGAAATCAAAAACACTAAGCTTTGGTGGCAGAATCACACTAGCAAAAGCAGTCCTAGGTAACCTTCCTACTTATTTCTTGTCTCTTTATGCAGCCCCATCAGGTGTGATCAACAAGTTGGAGAAAATTCAGCGACAATTCATTTGGAGAGGAACAGAAGATCGATCTTGCATTCATTGGATTTCATGGGACAGATTAGTTGCTTCAAAAGAAGATGGCGGTATGGGGCTGGGATCAATTAAAACATTAAATCTTGCCCTCATGGCCAAATGGTGGTGGCAGTTAAAAACAAATCCAAACACACTATGGGCTAAAGTAATAACTGGCATTCACAAATTAGCAAATGTTCATCCCCACTGCTTTGCGAAATTCCAATGCCCAGGTGTATGGCTCAACATTGTAAAATCTAGCAAGGCTTTCGAGAAGCTTAACTGTCCGATCAGTGAGGTTATGCCAATCCCGAATACTGATGATGAGTGGAGATCCCCGTATGCAGTCGATGGGAAGATGTGTGTAGCATTACTAAGGAAGCGCCTTGATCGAGCTTCTCATCCGATATGTGATGGTGTTTTTGAATGGATATCTTCAGTGCCTAAAAAGGTCGCTGCTTTTGTTTGGCGTGCAAAACTGGGTCGTATTCCATCCGCGCTAGCTCTCCACAACCGGGGTATGCATATTGAATCTCCAAAATGTGGGATATGTCCAGAAATTGATGAGTGTGAAAGTCATCTCCTGGTTCAATGTCGGATTGCAAAACAAGTATGGGATATGATTTGGAATTGGTGCGGGATTACTAATAACTCATCGGATTCAATCAATGCCATTCTTGACTTTGCCAGAAGGTGGGGTAGATGTCCGAAAAAGAAGGTTAGGCTCTTGAGCATTATCTATGGTGCTTTTTGGTGTTTATGGAAGGCAAGGAACGAAAGGGTCTTTAGAAGTCGTAACACTCAACCGGCGAAAATTATGGAGACGATCAAATCCACTGTTTTTTTGTGGCAGAAACATAGAACTAAGGGTGAAAGTTTGGACTGGAGCACTTGGAGTTTTGATCCGTTTTATCGTTTATAATTACCTTTGCATGTAAATAGTTATCACTTTAATGTTTTTGTCTGTACTCTTTTGCCCCCAGCGCCTTGCTAGGGGAGTCTTTTTTAATATTATTTGCCGGTTCCAAAAAAAAAAAATAAATTTCATTTATACTGACTCTATCGATTATTTCACATCCTAATGATGTGATGACATTGTTTTGTCAAGAAACTATTTGAAAAATAATCGTCGAAAAGTTTAATCATAACATACATCGGTTAAAATTAAAAATAAGAGAAAGTTGTGAAATTGGAAACTATGACCCAAAACTAAATTAGATAATTGATGAGAATTGAATATATAGACACAGGCCCACAAAATTGATCCAGCCTCAAACGAACCCAAAGTCAACATGGTTACACACATACACGTATTTATGAAATGCTAACGAGGTACTAAACTACTGATTACTAACCATAGTGACATAGTCCAACGTATGTTATAGTGAGGAATCACACTATTACTTTTTAATTGCATATAATAAAGATGTTTCAAAATGAAATGCAATAAGATATTTAGGTATATTTGATAAAATTAGTTGGTAGTTGAAAGCTGGTAATTGAGATTTGAAACTAAAAAGTTGGAAGGTAGCTTTATTTTTTATAAAAGTTTTTGGCAAAAATAACTATATTTTTTGTGTAAAAGTTACATAAAAATTAAAACTTAAAAGCTCCAAAAAATTAAAAACTCATGGAAACTGTTTAAATTAGCTTTAAAGTTAATTTTTTGTTTAAAATAAAAGTTTTAAAATCGTATTTTCAAACAATATTTTTTCTAATTCGATACATAAGAAATTTGGAGTAACTCGACCTGAGTAATGTTGTAAAATCAACTAATTATCTAAAATAACTCTCTGGAACCTGACAAAAAAGCGTTGCCCTTGAATTGCCTTACCTTTAATTCTTATGTACATCTATATAAGGCCTTAATGTATGGACACTCACCACATCTTAATTTTTTGTCTGCCAAATCAGCATCCAGTTAGCACCCTTCACTCATTTCTTCATCTCTAAAAATGGTCACCTCTCACTACCTCTTACTTCTCCTCACTTTTAATTTAAAAACTAAATTTAAAGTAAAATAAAACTAATAATTTCAAATTAAAATATTTTTTAAAATAGATAATTTAAAACCTAAAATTTACATATCCGGTTAGATGGTCATTGGTTACATCAAAAGATGCATGTGGACCGCACATTCTTTGTTCTCGCAGGCACGGTCTTTTACAACGCTTGCTTTTGATTGAATTTGACGTGAGACGAAATAGTCATAAAATTTTGATCAAATTTTTTGTTCACTTAATGTTAATCTGACATGTGTAATTCCTTCCACACTTATCTTTTATTGTGTTAGGTTTTTTGTGAATCTCAAAAGTTTGAGATAGTAAATCTTACATAATAAAACATGTGACGTCAAAGCTAAAGACTCTCGGGTATCGTAAACACCACATCACATTCCCCTAAAAATCTAACCAACGTGCAAGTTTGCACTTCCCATGTCAAAAGACTATTCGTTCAAGCGAGTTCTTCAATGTAGATATCATGTAATTTTCATTTAAAATATGGGTTTTTGTTGTTGTTCCATTAAAACATTTCTAACTTTTCTTTTGGAAAAATATTTTAAAATCATTTATAAATCTCATTTTTCCAACTTTTGAGTGTAATAGTTTGTTAACACTTTCACGAATTGTCATGTTTTTCAATTTTTATTTTATGTTTTCTAATCATGCAAACACACGGGAAAAACATAAAATAAAATAATCGCAACCACATACATATATAACGATAACAATTGCCTCAATCTTGTGCGTTTTTCGATTAGCCAACATGGAAAAAACTTGGTCGTTCTTGGGAAAAAAACCACGATGATGTGCAGCTCTCACTTGCTTTCACCATTTGATACCTGGGTGGACCTCCACTAATACTCCAATCTTCATGGTTCTTATTTGGTTTCCTTCGATCTTCCAAAATTAAAATTATTTTTTAATACAGTTTCCTATCAAATCTAGTCTATTTTATAATATAATAAGATTAATGATGCAACACGAATCTCATAAATTACATAATCCAAGAAAAAAAACATTGGTCCAATCGAGACAATATGGTACCAAATTTATGCAATAATAAAGCAAATCTTGTAAACAATTAAATATTTCTTCTAGAACTATACAACCAGTCTAGAAAAGTTTGCACTAGGCTACCATGAAGAGTTGCATTAGCAAATTATGATCAAATAAACCAAGCACCCTTTTTAGAAAACGGTTGCATTAGAACCACAAAAGGGTTGTATCAGACCATTTTGGTCATCAGATCAATGCAAATTTTCTAGAAAATGGTTGCATTTTCTATGGTTTTCTTTTAACAATATTTTGATTAAGATTGCTAATGATACAAAAAAAATAAGATCGATTCTTGCTTATATGTTCCAATAGCATAAAAATAAATGCATTGGCATAAACATATAAACACACTACATAATTTAAATAACATGGTTTCATGCCAAACCATCCAACTAAAATTACTAATGAATAAGAATAATAGGATAAACAATAATAAATTCAAAGTCATTGAAAGGAAATTATAATTTTTAATCTTTAAAACAATTAAAAATCAATGCGTACAACTTTATACACCTCAATTACTAAATTAATTGTACAAAACGTGTACCCATCGATTTTAAGAAGCCAAAAAAATGTTTTCAACATAGTGATAGTATCCATGAACATTTGTCTGAGATACCACTATTGGTTCTTGGTGAGAATTTAGAGCAGAAAACTTTTGGAAATAGAAGCATAATAATAAAAACACTAAGAATGAACGATGGATCAAGATCTTGCAATACGATAAACTTAAACAACCATATAGGAAAAAACAATAAACCTCTTGAAGCCTTGAAGATGAAAAGAACCCAAAAAGGAGTTCATCTACCGGTATCGCACCCCACACATTCAGTCAAGCAACATCTTCTTTATTGGCCACCAAATTAAACACGAAACCCTAGAATTTAT
Source organism: Cichorium intybus (assembly GCA_023525715.1). Taxonomy (NCBI): domain Eukaryota; kingdom Viridiplantae; phylum Streptophyta; class Magnoliopsida; order Asterales; family Asteraceae; genus Cichorium; species Cichorium intybus. Next base: position 122,856,494 of record CM042012.1, read on the forward strand.
TCTTCTTTGCACCGTTAAAAGGGGAAGGGGAAGATATTTCATAATTTTAGGCTTTCCTTAGCTTCCTCTCTTAAGGACTTACATGTCTTACATACTACAAACTCAATAGTTATATTCATCTCCAAGTTTGCTCAACTATGGTAATAATATCATACTTCAAACTATGGCCCTTTATTGCATAAATGGTCATTCTCCTTTAAGTTAAGTTAATTCCTTATTTTTTCATGAAAAACACATTAGTCCATTAATTATTTATTCATGCTTTTCAGATTAAGTTATGTGTGAAACCTAATAGGCCCATGTATTTAATTATTGTATCACTACTTTATTGTGCTGATTAGCTTATTTTCCAACAATAATGCCATTTTTTATGACACAAGAAACATATGATTCCACTTAAATCTTTAACTTTATAATTCAACACTTTATGTCCCGTACGACCACACTTGAAATAGTTCTCTGATTCCATTTTGCATTCATCCTTGTGATTCTTTCCACACTAGAGGCATTTTTTGGGACTTGAAGTGTTAGAAGAGTATCAACTCTTCTTTTTGGAACTCGAATATCTGTCGTGTTTGTGTTTTTCACTTTTTCTACAAAGGCTTATCTTTCTTTGGTTCTCCTTTTCAACATATATTCCATATTGAAAGCAAAAACTATATCATCATCTAAGGTAGTGGCACTTTTCACTTCAACATCATATTCCACCAAAGATAATTTGCGTATTTGGTAATCTTTTCCCCTTTGGTAGAAAAGATCCATTCGATAAAAGGAATCATATCGGTGAGCTTTTTAGTGTATCTATCCACCGACATATTGTCCTTAAGAAGATCCAAGAATTCTCCCACTAACTTTTCAAGATAGCGCCTCAAGAAAAACTTAACTTTTAAATGCTTCACAAATTCGTCCCAATTCTACCAGGATATTATTTCTCTTCCCATGATGCCATAAAGATAGTTCCATCACTAGATCCTTGCCTTTGAGTAATCAGGATGCAAATCCCACCATTTTCCTTTCTTTACATTCACTAACATCAAGCACACGCTCCATTTCAGATAACCAACGCATGGTAACCTTCAGGTCGAAACTTCCCTCAGTTTTTCAATTTACAAGACCTGAATGCTCTAAAAAAAGTTTGATTCTCATCAGGTGTGAAAGGTCTTTCAAACTAGAATCTATACGGTTATCACTACCAAAGAATTTACTTCGAGAAAGGTTTTCATGTAAGGTTTAGGAAGGCTCTCCTAATCAATCCTTGATTGCATGATGTATCCTTTGCCCCCATTAAATTTTTGTATATCATAAGAAGATTTTTTATAACTTTTAAGGTTATCGGTTATGGATTTGAGTTAGGAACCGAACCACCATTGTCATTAGTTGGAGGCGATCCACTTTCCTAAGATATAGATGGGTGTGACCTTCACCCATCTCGTTGTGACATATGGCCACTTCTTGTATTCACCATTTTTCAATAATATTTCATAAATTTAGTATCCCTCAATCCATATATTAATTTAAGGCATATATCTAAAGCTTAACGTAATATAACATGACATGATATTTCTTTAATCATGTGATTCCTAACATGTATGTAAACACATAGGATCTAGTATGTACTAATAATGGTCCTAAGGTAGTTGTTTCCGTATTCTCTCATAGTCTAAGGCTTACGTATGGAAATTCCAAACCTAATTCACTTACACCATGGCTCTAATATACCAAGTTGTAACACCCCATCTTTTATGTATTAAAGATAATACATTTTAAAATATTATTATGATATTAAGTCATATCCTTCGAAAACTTTGTCCATTTTAAAATATTTTTCAAAAGTGAAAGTTTAGATTAGGGAGTTACAACTTTATATCATACACAAACCATAGTGAAGCAAAACATAATTACAAAATCTAAGTTTAAAATGTAATTCATCTACAAGCTTCAGTCCATCTAGTTGTCCAAATCCATTTTCTAAATATCAACGAAATATCCTCTTCTAAGTATTATAATCTTTAAAATTGTTGAACGATAATCTGAATACATGGAATTTAAAATACAATACGTAAGAAAATAATGTCACGCGGGTTAAGAACACAATAAACCATCAAAACATTTGATAAAAATATTTAATTTAAAGATACTTCATGCAACATGGTATATATGTAATGCATGATCACATTCTAGTGAAAAATCTATCGGGCCATCCCGATTCATTGATTTAATCATAGTTATCAGCTAACGACTAATTCATTAAGTTAATCATAGCTATCAGTTATGTACTAATTCATTATGGGGTTTTGTTTCATATAATAATAATACTCGGTCAAGCTTACCTAATGGGAATAATAATTCCACCTATTAAGGTTTCATGAAAGTTAGGCATCTACTTCACCAAAGGAGATATTTTCCCTATAGATTCTTCATTCTTATACCATCCTTGTGATATTCTTTTTGTTTGGACCTTACTTTAATTACTATACAATCACATTTAATGTATACAAGATCACCAATGTTATTTTATGCAAGCTAGCAACATTCAAGTGCCATGACATACAGATGCCTGCATAATAACTATGTATAACAAGAAAGACATTAATTTAGTATAAATAACATCATGGAAAAACAACATTAACTCATTCCATAAGAGAACTTAGAACACTCTTACATTTTCTTAATAAATTTCCAACATATTAGCTACTCTAGAAAAGATTTTATGAAACATTAACAATTGGAATGCTTGAAAATCATACATAAAAACTTTGTAAAAACAGATATCGAAATGTATAATATTTTCTATTTATGCCATGTATCCCTATAGTGGGAAAATCCTCATTTTCTCATTTTTGGAGGTTAAAGACAACTTAAACTCAAATTTCAAATTCCTACCAACCCTTTCTTTGATTCTTCAAAATTGTCTACAAGTTTCATTACATACATAAGTGTCACCATACTTCAGTAATGCTAAGCTAGCATTCCAATTATTATCCCCCAATTCTTAAAGAGAGAATAATACAATTTTTTAGTCTCGTTCTATTTCATCATAAAAACTTTTGCGATGTCCTAATGTCATAACATACATAACCATATATCTCAATCCAATTTAACTTGACACTATGTTGCATCCTTGATGCTAATTGCACAATTCGAGCATAATTGTAAGTTTGTACTTTTTGTTAAACATAAACAATATTTCAAGACATAACAATATATCGACTTAATATGTCATTAAGCCATCTTTACCAACAATGTTATTATTGTATCTATTTATATTAATGCATAACTTGCTTACTTCCATTTTTATGACTCTTGACCGAAAACATCCTAGTATTCAATAAACCATGGTTAATCATGTTAATGTTACAAGGAAACATGATTATTGTATTTACTACATCATTATCTAAACCTAATTTAAGCATGCATGAAAATTCTTTAAACTAGGTTTCATAAACCTCTTCCGTTGTACCATGGATTTCACTATAAAGAATAAGGAAATGAGATAATACATTGATTCTGCAAGATTGATGTTAATATTCTTCCATAATACTCTTGGCTTCGCCAAAAACTATCCTTTTTACACACAAATTGAACCAAGGTTTCACACACATGCCTTGAAATTCTAAAGCTCAAATAGTCGTCTTAGAAGAATTATATCCAAAGTCAACTTATTTTGGGGATGGTCAATAAACTGGCCCGTATTAAGCAAGGACTGAAACATACCATATTAAAGGTTTACCATTAGCCTTTTTTTTGTTATATAGACAATGGTGCATTTAGCTAGCAACTTGCTTGGACCAATCATTTAAAGTCCTCATCTTTTAAGTCCTATATGTTTCTTGTTTTAACTCCAAATGAGTTTATTTTTATTGCTATATTTTCTATATTGTCTTGGCTGTATTTTGGAATCAATAGATCACTGATTTTCTAACTTAAGCCCACGTTCCATAGATAGAAACATAAGAGGTTGCACAATTAAGTCATCATAAACAAACATCATGCCATTTTCAAGATAACATAACTTCTTCATCCTATTTATTTCAAATAAGTAGGTACATACCTTTTTAAAATGACCGTTAATAAAGGTCTATGAATACCTTTTACCATTGTTAGATGAAGTATATTGGTTCAAAGATGTTTTAATGAGTTATAGTCTTTTTGTAGCATGTCATAGAATTTTTATAGTTGATTGTCATTGTTGCTTTCCTACAATACAACTTGTATGTTTCATGTACTTTAACATACTCAGTCCCTTGTATTTGAGATGAGCATACCTTATGTGCCATAGCTCAGTCATGTTATTAGTCGATGCTTGCAAATATCGAGGTTTTTCTTTGATCATATCCCCTACTTTAGTTGCTAATAATACAAACATCTTATAACCAGTCATCTTCCAGATTCCATGTTATACAAGTATCGACACACGTTTCTCTTAGAGTTGGTCCATACTCTTATTGCAGGAGTCAACTACGTAATACACATTGGTTGCTATATGTATGTTCGCATTAAACTGCAAACGTATGTCTTATTTGCACATCACTTGTAGTGATTGTTGTTTCCAATATATACTCTATGCCAGAACCCTTCATCAATATTTAAAAACCATTGCTTGTTCCCACTCTTGTAGTTGCTACACCCAAAATCTATCAAACCAATCCTGGTCATCCTTTACTTTGTTATCTTCCATAGATGTCATAAGCATCATATCTTGTTCTTCACCAATCTCTACATAGTTGACATTATTGTTTCACCTTAGGAAATCATATGCAAAGTGGCCTAACTTGAAAAATTATAGCATTAAGCAATCACCTTTCTAAATGACATGTCTCTTCTTCGCCTTCTTCAACAAACCATGGAGCCTCTATTTCGGCCTCTTGCACCTCATTCATAATATGTGACCTTTACCACTTGTTTTTCACCACCATTCATAATTCTCTTGAGCTTTTTCTCACACACGAGAATAGAAATTTGTAGTGCATCAACAAAGAGTGTGTAAATATCCTTATACGCTTCGATCAGACACACAATGTAGTTGAAATTCCTTGATGAGGGTATGTAATATTTTCTCCACAATCTTCACATCATGCATATCGTCACCACAATTTCGCATATCGTTGACGACCATCGTTGCTCTTTCAAAATAGTCAGTCTTTCAAGTAGCTCCCCGTTTCTCTTGAGGGATTGCAGCAGTGCATATTGAATCCTAAAATTCCCTTGATCTTTGGTCTTCATTGAGACCATAGTTGCTTCAATGTTACTTGTGTGTGATGCTTTCTTTTATAAAATAGCTTGCTCAATGGAGTTGGACATGTAGTTTTTTACTTTGAGGTCATTTAATGTTGATTTATCGATATTTTTCGTTTGAGCCGTAGAAAGTTCTTCATTATCAGGCCCAATAAACACATTATGCTCAATTATTCCGGTAATATTTTCTCCTAAGAAGATTTTCCATGAGCAAACTCCGGTAATCATAATCCTCATGGAATTTAGGAATACTCAGTTGTGCGAAATTACTGCTTTCTGACATCTTTCTTTGGAGTACCCTCATGTCCTCACTCTAAGGGAAACTCTGGTTTCTCTCATTACAATGCAAACCCTGTATGTATGTATGCGTGTGTGTGTGTGTGTGTGTGTGTTTCTTTTCTCCTCATGCTTGCTGTTGTTTTCTCACATGCAAAATTTATGAGGCTGTGATACCAAGTGTTGAACTCAAAAATAGACAAACACGCTGAAGTATGATTACCTTCGATGATTTATTCATTAATGAATGTTTGTATACATAACTGTACAAAACTAGCCGTGCCAAAGAAAAGTGACTACGCTCAAAATTAGGAAATGGTAAAAAAAAAAAAAAACAGAAATTAATGATCCCTAAAAATGTAGGGTTTATTCTCAACAACTAACGACATCGTCACATGGTGAGACAATACAATAATAATAACAAAAAAAATCAAGAAATCAAAAAATCATAGTTAGCCGAATTAGTACTTATTTAATCCATACGAGCCAAAGATGCATAGTTGATGTCCATTTCACTATGTAACCATTCAATCGGCCAAAAAATAGAAGACATATATGAAGACCCTTAACAGTAAATAGAACACAAAATACTAAAATGAGCATTTCGGCCTATTGGTTAAATTTCATATGATATTCACAGTTACTATATAACGTAACCTAAAATTCAAAAATTTAACCTCATTTAATGCAACGTTAAGAAAAATTATTAGAAGAAAAGAAAGCATATACATGCTAAATTTATTAGAATATGAGATGATTAAATATATAATACTAGTTGAAAAAGTAAGATTCGACAAAAAGACAACCAAAAAGATGCTATAAAATCTAATGGCTGGTGAGATCCAATGTGTGAAGATGATATAGAGTTTATCTTTTTCATTGTTTTGGCAAAAATGGTCCCAAAAGACAAAGTCGAAAATAAACGCAAGGATATCGTCAAGCATGGGTTCTTTTAACAATGAAGATCTTTGAAGCAAGCTAGCTACCCCACAATTATATATATATATATATATATATATATATATATATATATATATATATATATATATATATATATATATATATATATATATATATATATATATATATATATATATATATATATATATATATATATATGTGTGTGTGTGTGTGAATTACAAATATAGTGTGAATGTATGACCATTTTTGATCCATTATATTAAAAAAAAATGAATGGTTATAATGAACAATGACATGATGGTAATTAGTTAGAAAAATAAATTATATTCCATATTAAAAAATAATAAAGATAAATTGGACCTTTTGTTTATAAACAAATTAGGAAATTTTGGATATAAAGATATAAAAACCAAAATTCTAGAAAAAAATTCAAATCAAAATTTAAAAATACAAATTAATATTTTTTAAAATTAACATTTCAAATCGTATTTTTGTGATGACTGACATTCTTAAATAATAATATTAAGATTCTTGAGAAAATAAAAGTCATTCTTAAATAATAAGAAAATAATTACAAAAATGGTCATACATTCTTGAATAATATTTTACATTCTTAAAATAATACAAGGCATTCTTGAAGAATAAACCATGAAATAGAAAAAGAACATAAATTAATATAACTTCTAACGTTCTCTTATGAATAAACATAATTTACAATTGTAAACATAACATTCTGGTGAGAAAGAAAAGAAATTATAATTGCATATAAAAATCTTATGAGAATAAAAGTTACTATAAAGCAATGTTTTTTTTAAAACAAATCTAGGTTTAATCACAAAAAGCCACCGGGTAACTAACGTTGAAATAGATTCTTGAATATGTCATAAGAAGTGAGGATCCTAAAATGATATACTCAAAACTAGGAGGATTGAATCGCATTTGTATGATAATTTGGCTTCCCCATGCTTTTAGTCCTCGTAACCCTATCACCATTTTGCCACCCCTTTCTCGCATTATTCTTCCTGTCATTTTTCGGTCAATTTTTTTGGAATCATGCCGTTTGTAGTCGTAGCTCACCGCCACTTCCTCATGGCGGCGATTTCGTCTCCGCCTCCTTCTCTTTTTCCCATGCTTTTGGGCGCCCAAATTTCTATCTGTCCTCTCCAACAATCCCTTCCCTTACCGATCCATAAAGATGCTTGCTTACAAATGCTATGCCGGAAAGAAATACACATTTAAAAATAATGAATATGTTGTCGAAGAGTTAACCACTTTTTGTATAGTTGACGGTATATCTAAACACTCCAATGTCCGGTAACAGCAAGGTGCGGTGTGGCGAAGAGATAATGAAGGCTGGCCGTTTGCGGTGGTGAAAATGGCGGATAGATGGTGAAGTCTTTTTAGGGTTTTGATATTACGTTCCATATAAGAAGACTGTGAATGATATAAATTTGGATAAACGGTCAATTACCTAAATTAGCGGAGAAAATTAAAATAATAATCAATTGGTTATTGTGATAATTAATCTTCTTACCCTTTATGAACGATTGGACCACAATTGGTCATACATTCACACAATAATTGTAATTTATACATGATCCTATATATATATATATATATATATATATATATATATATATATATATATATATACATACATACATACATACATACATACATACATACATACATACATACATACATACATACATACATACATACATACATACATATATCGGAAGGTTCCATTGAGAATGTAACACTGTCGCGCTGCTCCACGACAACTAGAAGCGCTATTATTATTCATATAATTACTTATATATATATATATATATATATATATATATATATATATATATATATATATATATATATATATATATATGAATAACACATATATGGTTGTGATGGTCAGAATGATGGTAGAGGGGTGGCAATGATGATGGTTGATGGCGGCGACGTTGTTAGTGAGGTGGTGGTGTTGGTAGAGGTGGAAGTGGCGGTCGCGGTGGTGGTGGGTGGTAACGAAGGTAGTGGTGGTGGCGGCGATTGTTACTGGTAGTGGTTGTAGGTCTAGTGGAGGTGGTGGTAAAGATAGTAGTGGTGGTGATGGTCGAGGTGGTGGTGATGGTTATAAAGGTGGTAGATGTGGCATTAACGGTAATGGTGGTTGGTAGCAATGGTAGAGGTGGTGGTGATGGTTACAAATTTGTGGATATGCATATACACATATATTCATATGTACATATTTTGCATGAATGCACCCAAAAAGCAACTAACAAATACATAACATGTATTTAAGACATTCATTTGAAATAACAAAAAAAACAAAATTTTAATATATATATATATATATATATATATATATATATATATATATATATATATATATATATATATATATATATATATATATATATATATATATATATATATATATATATATATATATATATATATATATATATAGGGGATAGTGAATATGTGGCTGTTATATACCTAAGCTTAGGTGTAGAACCATTCAAACAACCCATTTTTAACCAAAATAAAAGTCCAAGCAACTTAATTTCTTCTAAATTGTTGTACACAATTTGTTGTTCCATTAAATTCAACTTGTTTACATGCTATTTTAGTGATGTTTCTTCATACCACCAACTTTCATGTTATCAAAGTTATCGCCACATACAGGTGTAATACTTTTAATCACTATATTGTATGACTCATACCATACTTTTTCATCCTTTTATAATCAATCACATGGATTACGTATATTAAAGAAAATAAAAATGTATGTTTTTTATAAGAAAACTAATAAATTTTGATGGTTCTACACCTAAGCTTAGGCGTATAACAACCACATATTCACTTTTCCCATATATATATATATATATATATATATATATATATATATATATATATATATATATATATATATATATATATATATATATATATATATATATATATAGGAAATGGTTCAAATGAGAACCACTAAAAGGTTAAGAACCGTGAGAACTCGATATTCATATATTAAGAAACAAGATTTTTTTCGTTTTTTTGTTTTTTCACACTTGTTTATTATGTGAAAATACATCAAACTTAATAAATTTTATTATTTTTAATATGTTTTACAATATTCACAATATAATAAAATTTCTAGTTATTAAACTGTGAATATTAAAACGTAAATTTTTTTTCTTTAAAACACATGAATATTGATATATAATAGCAAAGGAAGGATAATTATATATATTTATGTGTTTGGTAATTTTATTTTGATAAAAAACAAGTGTTAAAAATATAAAATACAACGTTATTAAACTGTGAATTAGTGGTTCTCACGGTTCTCAATATTTTAGTGGTTCTCATTTGAACCCTTCCCTATATATATATATATATATATATATATATATATATATATATATATATATATATATATATATATATATATATATATATATATATATATATATATATATATATATATATATATATATATATATATATATTCAAAAAAAGTTATTGATTTTTTTAGATGAATATCTTAGACAATATGTAAGGGTTGGTTTGGTATTGTTTCTAATTTTTTAAAATATTGTGTAGAAAAACATTCTAAAGTTCTTGGGGTTTTAAGTTCTTTTATATATATATATATATATATATATATATATATATATATATATATATATATATATATATATATATATATATATATATATAAATATATATATATATATATATATATATATATATATATATATATATATATATATATTAGAAATACATTCTAAACATTCAGGCTATCCTATTAACTACTACTCTTATTCTGGTCCAACTTCAATCAGAGAACTAGAATGATACCAAAGGCCAAAAATTATGTACCATGTAAGGTTGGAAAGCTCTAAGAGTCTAGTTTCCAACTCAAGAAACAATGGGTCATTTCGATTTTTACTCACATCAAAATTGCTCATGTTTGAATGTGCGGCTTGGATTTGAATGTTTGAATCAATTTATTTTTAAAAACCCTGGACTTCAAACACTAAACGCTGAACTTCATCTATTTGAAGATAAAGAACATTGAAGACCAGAAGATGAACTTCCGCTAACACATCGATGATTGAATGTTCATTGTTTGAATATGTTTTAATGTTTTTTAATGTTCATCATTTGGATATGTTCATCGTTTTAATGTTCATCATATGAATATGTTCATCGTTTGAATATGTTCATCATTTTAATGTTTGTCATTTTAATGTTCATCATTTGAATATATACATCATTTTAATGTTCATCATTCTAATATGTTGATCATTTTAATATTCATTGTTTGTGTATATTCATTGTTTGCATATGTTCATTGCTTGAGTGTTCATAGTTTGAATATGTTAATGGTTAGTATAATTTAAACAAAACTAAATATCTTTAATTATAATTTGTTTGAATATGTTCATCGTTTTAATGTTCGTCATTTCAATGTGTTCATCATTTTAATGGTCGTCGTTTGAATAAGTTTATCATTTTAATGTTCATCTTTTGAATATGTTCATCATTTTAATGTGTTCTTTGTTTGTATAATTCAAGCAACATTCAATATATTTAATTGAAACACCCTTGGTAAAGGTTTTTATAAAAACGCCTTTTTAAAACCCATAGCTTATCATAATTTTTTTTATAGATCATCCCTTATGAAAACTTTAAATCTCAACATCTTCAAAACGAGTCAATTTATGTTAGAACATCGTTTTAAAACACATTGGGTTTTGTAAATAATTTGTTTCAGAGTTTAAGTTGTGGAAAAATCATTTGCCGACTTTAAATAAAAACATCTTGGTTTGTCAAAGAGCGATGTTGTTACAATTAGAATACCATTACACAGCTTAAATGAAACCACACAACCCGTGGTTTCTAAGAATGTCCAGATCCTCTAAAGACATCATATCTCGTCAACCTGAGTACACATCAAAATAGGTTAGGCAATAGAAATTTCTAGTGAGCTTACCCAAGGTTGCCCCATTCCGAGTGGAAGTTATACCCATCATACACGGGACAAAACCCCAAAAATAGTTTTCAAGCTCTTTAGGATAGTATAGTTTATCATCTCAAAAGTTGTATAAATACAAAAGTATGTCTTAAGATTAAGTCAAAAGTGGATAGTTATGAATGCAATGCAAATGCAATATGCAACTATCCTGACCCATGTCCATCTCCTAAAAGTGCAAACTCACCTCGATGGCACCTGCCTAAGTTCTCAAGTAACACCCACAAAGCATGCTACTTAATCCCCCAATAGGCCAAACTAGGACTAGTTGTCATTACACTAGCGCCATGAGGGTTAGCTATTCCCCTCATGCGGTCCCCTATTGTTGGGAACAAATATTTCAATTGGCCACCAAGCCCACAAATTCCCACTATCTAGGAAACATCTCAACTCATCTCAAAAGGGGTCACACGGTGAATCCCATCCTATATACAATGCACAAATAGGATGCTCAAAACATATTTTAGAACAAAATTTTAAATCTTTATATGAAAACATCTTTGAAATACATTTCATGCAATGCACAATTAGTACTCATATATCACATTGCACATAATAAGCATGCATGAAAATAGATGTTAACACATACAAAATATAGTAATTGGGATGTCTACTCAATGTAAACTCACCTAAGATCAACTAACGAGTCAACACTAACCGGACAAGATTGTTGCATATGGAAGCGTCCCTAAAATCAACTCCTCAATCCAAGGTCCTCTTAGTTAGGTGGTAATTCAAGTCCTCAATCCCATCTCCAAGTTGCTACACTCCACTTCCATCCTACAGCACAAGAATGGAAGGTGTCACCCTCGATTCATCCAAAAGTCGCATTATCTATGCTTCTTTTAAACCAAGGCAGGAACTATCAATCATCATCCTAAGAAGATATTCTTAACTTCTTAATATACGGAAAATCTAAGCTTAATCATCCCCATAGATTGACATCAAAACAAGGCCCCAAAGCCCAAACCACAAGGCCCAAAACAAAACAACAAAGAAAATCGGACTACCCATTTGCATGGGTCGTGTGGGCCAAGGCCAATATCTTGTACGGGCCTCGTGGCTCAGCAGAAAGCCCACTTCCAGCTTCCCATTTGCTCGGGCCGCGTGAAATACATCGTGTGCTTGATTTTTGGACCTTTTAACCCCCCCCCCCTTTTAACCTAAACTAAGTTCCAATTCATCCCAACACTAAATAGCAATGAAATACATGATTAAGAACTAATTTCCAATTATTCAATTCTCAATCCAAGTGTTCATGACTTAATACATTGGAAGCCATTTATCTATGTTCTTATCTCTAAACAAGATATTAATGAACTAGATTCCAAGTCAATCCTTACATCCAACAATTGTAACAATCTATTAAGCTCTTAATCGCAGGTCACCTCCAAGGGAGTCATTCCTACACACAAACTCCAAAGAAGATATGCTCATGGAATCCCCAATTCCAATCATTGGTCCAAATGAGGAAACTCATGGAATACCCAATTCCAATCATGGTTTCAACTCATTCTCAAGGGTTTGCTCACTAATGGGATTAAAATAAAAAGGAAATCATCAAAGGGTGAATTCATTCATCCACAACCCATCAAAAGATTCAACTATCAACATTTGGGCAAAATCCCTTCAACCCAATTACATTCCATCAATTAATGCCTACAAGTGGAGATTCCTTCTTCCATTCCATGGAATCATTAGGAAATGATCATAACTACACTAATACCATCAAAATGATGCAATGGACACATAGATCACAAGTTTCCTCAAGAGTTCAATCATTCACCAACCTAATTCCAAACTCATACACACCCAACCTTTGTCCATGGGTTTTATCCATTTAAAAAAGGTTAAAATCATTGGTGAAACACTTGAAGTGTGTCATCCTCATCCAAAACCACCATAATTACCCACTAATTACTAGATTCTTCATTTATCAAAGAATCCCCGAATTTCTATGGTTCATAACACCCAAATCAACCCAATAATTGGATCTAGATCATCCATGGGTTGGATGTTGATCAAAGCATGGACTAGAATCATAAACCGCCACTTGGGATCCTAGGATTTCCTCCCCCATAATCATAATTTCGGATTCACACAAGAACACCTAATTCATGATTGGTTTTGAAGCTAATAATGAAGAAGTTATATTGTTGGAATAATGTCTACGGTCATCAACTTGTGGTAATATTTCTAATAATGGCAGAAGTCCTTTTCGGTTGCCCTCATGACCCAGAAAAACAAATAGAGTCAGAAATAAAAGAAATGATGATTAGTTTATCAATTTATTGAAAAATAAATTAATTACAAACTATATCAATAAATTAATTAATAAATTAATCTAGAATTAATTTATAATCAATTAAAGGGACTGGATTGTAATTGATTAAAGGTTTAATCAATTATTTCATTTTATGCTTTGTTTAAGGATGATCTCAAATTTGGTTTTGAAAATGATAATGGAAATATTTTGGTTTATAAAAACGGTTATTTTTGTTTTATAGCTAGTACTTGTAATGGCATATATGAAAGTGTTGTTTGTGTTGGTAGGAATAATGATATAACTTTGAATGTTGATTCTGACGAGAATCTTTTCGATAAATCGCGTCTGTGGCACTATCGTCTTGGTCATATAGACAAGAATCGCATCGCCAAGCTCCAATCGGAAGGAATCTTGGAATCATTCGACTTAAAGTCGGATGATGTATGTGACTCTTGCTTACTTGGCAACATGACCAAATCACCATTCATAGGAAGCTGTGAAAGAGGCAAGGATATGTTGGAACTAATCCACACATATATCTGTGGACCGTTCAGATCCGCCACCAGACAAGGTGAACGCTAATTTGTGACATTTACTGATGATTTCAGTAGATACGGTTATGTTTATCTAATTAAACATAAGTCATAAACTTTTGAAGTGTTCAAAGAGTTTCAGAACGAAGTAGAGAATCAACTGGGCAAGAAGATTAAGATGCTCCGATCCGATAGTGGCGGAGAGTATGTCAATCAAGAATTCTACGATTATCTTAGGGATTGTGGAATAGTTTCACAATTCTCTCCTCCAAGAACACCGCAGCATAACGGTGTGTCTGAAAGGAGAAATCGAACGATGTTGGACATGGTTCGATCTATGATGAGAGTGCTGCACTTCCGATAAGTTTCTGAGTTCATGCCTTAGAAACTGCAGCTCACATCTTAAACCTCGTCCCAACTAAGAAGGTTGCTAAAACACCCTCTGAGATGTGGAGTGGGGAACGTCCTTCACAAGTACATATAAAAGTCTAGGGTTGTCAAGTCTTTGTTCAACGCGAAGCTCATGACAAGCTTGAACCTAAAACAGAGAAGTGTTATTTCGTCGGTTATCCACGAAAGTCATTTGGATACTTGTTCTACAAGCCTTCTAAGAACAAAGTGTTTGTTGCTCGAAGAGGAGTATTTCTCGAAAGAGATCTCATATCCAAAGAGGCTAGTGGGAGTAAAATCGGTCTTGAAGAGATTCAAGAGTCAACCAACAAACAACCTATAGTTGACACTAGCACTCAACCTGAGGATGAGACTCCTGTTGAGAAAACTAACATATCTCCACCGCCTCTTCGCAGATCCAGTAGAGTTAGTCATCCTCCTGAGTTTTATGGTTTCCGTATCACTACAGAAGGCGAAACGTTGATCAGTGATAACACACTGGTTAGTGATGATGAGTCATCCAACTACAAGGAAGCGATGGCAGGCCCTAGGCTGCCAAATGGAAAGAAGCCATAGAGAGCGAGATTCAGTCCATGTACGATAACTAAGTTTGGAACTTGGTTGATCCAACACCGGGCCTAAAACTCGTTGGGTGTAAGTGGATCTTCATGAAAAAGACCGACATGGATGGGAATGTACACACTTTCAAGGCTAGGTTGATTGCGAAGGGTTTCACTCACAATCAAGGAATTTATTATGATGAAACCTTCTCTCCAGTAGCCAAGATTAAATCTATTAGAGTGTTACTTGCGATTGCTGCATTTCATGACTATGAAATATGGCAAATGGATGTCAAAACCTCTTTCCTTAACGGGAAACTGTCAGATGATGTGTATATGGCACAGCCTGAAGGTTTTGTACATACCAAGCACCCTAATAGAGTGTGTAAGCTTGAAAGGTCCATCTATGGACTTAAACAAGCTTCTCGCAGCTGGAACATCTGCTTCCATGAAAAGGTCAAAGAGTTTGGATTTTCTAGAAGTCAGGATGAATCTTGCGTATATGGCAAAGCCAGTGGGAGTAATGTAGTATTTCTGGTACTGTATGTCGATGACATACTCTTTATAGGAAACAACATCCCAACGTTGCAAAGTGTGAATAATTTGCTTGGGAAGTGTTTTGCTATGAAGGATCTGGGAAATGCATCATATATACTTCGTATAAATATCTATAGGGATAGATCAAAACGTCTAATAGCACTAAGACAGAGTACATACTTGGACAAAATCTTGAAGAATTTCAAGATGCATGATTCCAAGAAAGGATTATTACCCATACAACAAGGCATAAATCTAAGCAAAGAGCAATGTCCCAGGACTAGCGATGAACTGGACAAAATGAGTCGAATCCCATATGCCTCGGCTATGGGATCGATCATGTATGCCATGATATGTACTCGGCCTGATGTCTTATATGCTTTAAGCATGGTGAGCCTATATCAGGATAATCCTGGCGAAAGTCATTGGACGGAAGTGAAAAACATTCCTAAGTATCTGAAAAGAACTAAAGATATGTGTCTAGTATATGGAGGAAGAGATGGGCTAAGGGTAACTGGGTTTAGTGATGCAAGTTTCCAAACAGACAGAGATGACTCTTGCTCATAGTAAGGATGGGTGTTCATGTTAAACGGAGGAGCGGTAACCTAGAAAAGTTCTAAGCAGAAGTCAGTGGCTGACTCAACGTGCGAGTCCGAGTATATAGCAGTTAGTGAAGCTGTGAAGGAAGCTACATGGTTTAAGAACTTCATCGGCGATCTTAGCGTTGTCCCCAGCATCAATGACCCCCTTAAAGTCTTCTGTGATAATGAGGGTACAGTCGTACTGACTAAAGAATCCAAGGACCATGGGAGATCGACACATATACTCAAAAAGTAACACTATGTTCGAAACCGAGTTGAAGACAGAGACATTGTGGTGAGTAGGGTATCGTAAGAGGAGAATCCAGCCGATCCCTTCACCAAAACATTGTCGCGGTCCAAGCATGATGAGCATA
>CM042012.1:122878204-122885704 GCA_023525715.1 Cichorium intybus
TATCGCGGTGGTATAGCGGTGGTATAGCGGTTTTTTATTTTATATAAAAATTTTATTATGTTGATTTTTATAGTATAGTATTAGAGTGTTTATGAGTTGTAAGAATTCACCAACACCTAAGTTCTCTTTAACTTCTTTAAAACAAGAATTGACATAATCTTAGTGCTTTGAGATTCGTTTGAGCAATTTAGCAAACACTTGGTGTGCATCATGATAAAATGAAATGAGAACCTATGCTTAATCAATGGAAGGTATCCCAAATTCCAAATCGTACCTGAATCATGTTCTGGAATCACATGTCAAGAAGTTCACTTATGAAATGCAAAATAACCAATCACATTAATCGATTCAAACAAGTTTGGCAAGAATTTCAGGTTCGTAATCATCAATCCGACTTCTAATTACAATTCAAACAAGTTTAATCGAATTACAATTCAAAAAAGTTTAATCGAATTGCATCAGTAACCAATCCTATTAATAAATCACATTAATCCGATTCAAACAAGTTTGGCAAGAATTTCCCGTCATTCCTGATGTGTGATATCGGAACTTGATTTAATCGAATTGCATCAGTAATCAAATCAAACTAGAACCAATTCGTTTTCAATAATCAGACAATCAAACCAATCGATGATTCTTGATAATTGCAAAAACAATATGAAGATTCAATGATCGAAGATTCTTGATAATCAGACAATCGCAATGGGATGAACTAGATACGACTTTGAATCCGACGAACAATCGCAATCGCAATCAGAATCGGCTGGAAGCGACTTTGAATCGAAACGAATCGACTGTGAACATGGACATGTGAACAATCGCAATCGCAATCGGGATGAAGTGAAGTCAGGACCTGTGAACATGGAAGTCGGGAACTTGGTTCTATTGATTGGAATCGGAACCAGGAAGAACATGTCGGAACTGTTAAAAGCCATCTCAAAAGCGAAGTCGGGATGAACATGTCGCAATCTCAAAAGCAAAGTTGGGATGAACTCGGGATGAAGTGATTGGAATCGGAACCTGGAAGAACATGTTGCAATCTCAAAAGCGAAGTCGGGATAAACTCGGGATGAAGTAAAGGCGGGATGAAGTCGGAACTCTTAAAAGCCATCCCACATCGCTTAAAAATAAAACATTGACATAGCCTTCTTATTATAAATAGGAAGCTTGGGCAAGGGTCTTAACCACTGAGCCGAGTGTGACCGGGTTCAAACCTGGTTTTAATTGGCTTAGTCATTGGGAGTGCCCCTTGGATGAACCCTTGTGTAAATTTTCAAAATTTTTAATAATGGGCTCAAATTGCTATACCGGTTCCATTTTCTCGGTAAATCGCGGTATTTATCGGCGCAAATAGCGGAATCACGATAGCCAACCGGTAAATGGTATCGCTATTTTTCCTGGAAGCGCGAACCACGATACCACCGCTATACCACCGGTATAGTGGCATGATTGACTGCATAGCCCTTATGCAACGAGTCCAACCTTATATTATTGAATGGCCCCATCCGACATGGTTTTAGTCTTGTATACCCAACAACAACCAATTATATGCTTTTTAGGTGGAAGTAGAACTACATGTCATGTATGAGTTTGATAAAAGTTTACAAGCTCCTCAGTTATATCATTCTACCAAAGGAGATTAGAGACGGGCTTTTATAGGACTCTGTTTTGGTAAGATGATGTATATTGGAAATAAAAGATTTAAACGATAACTAATAAGAGGAATATGCAAACTCCATGTGCCCGGTAGAATTATGAGTATAATTAGACTTTCCTAGTGGCAGAGGGTTAAGAGTCGTAATTGGTGGGAGTGGTCGTAGACATAGATGAATTAAGAGTGTTGTTTGGGCTGTGGGAGTAACATGAACCGGGGCATCACATGAAGTGTCATCACAATCAATACTGAGTCAATAGCCCTAATATAGTATTATGTCATGTCGTAAGACTAGGTAGGAATGTGAAGAACGGAATATGCTCCATAAAAGTGACATGTCGCGAGACATGCAATTTCTAATTCATTGGAGCAAAACATCAATACCTTTCCGGACTGATACCGTATCCCAAAAATATGCAGAAGGCTGACTTTGGAAACAACTTATTTCGTTCATGATGAGTTCGTGGAACAAAGCAGGTGCACATAAAGACCCATAATGAGGAATAATCACGTAATTATCCACATAGTTTTTTATAGGGAGACATCCCAAAATTATGTGCAGTGGGGATGTGATTAATGACATAGGCAGCGATAAGGAGAGCTTCTCCCCAATACACACTAGGAACCTCAAAGCATAGTAATAAAGACCAATCAATATCTACAATATGTCGATGTTCCCTTTCTACAACACCATTTTGTTGAGGGGTATCAGTACAAGAATACTAGTACGTAGTGCCATTAGATGTCAATAAGTGAGTAAAACCATTAGATGTATATTCACCACCTAAATCCCACCATAAACACTTTATGATAATAGAGTGTTGGGTCTTGCCAAGTGCTTTGAATCGCTGTAGATGGTGTAGAAATCAGATCTATGTTTCATGAGATAAACTCAAGTATATCGAGCATCATCATCTATACATGAAACATAGTAAGTCCAGCCTCCCTTTCAGGATACTAGGGATGGACCCTACACATCCAAATACACGAGATTAAAAGGAGCAGAAGAACGAGTGACACTTTTATTAAATGATAAAGTTGAAAACTTTTCCAATATATAACCACAACAGTCAGAAATATCATGACTGCTCAAAAGACCTAAAACATTAGTAGTAGCTAAAAATTGTAAATGTGATGCTAAACGTTTCTTAAATGATAATGCAAAACGTAAACATTAGACGACGAACGATTCAAACGAAAAAAAATAAATCAACACTAGAGATAGCAACATCAGAAACTGTGAGTTGTTCCATAAGGTAACCTTGCCTTAACCTACGGCAAATCCCAATCACCCTTTGAGACTGTTGATCATACACACAACAAAGTAGACCAAATAAGAAGACTCAAACACCAGATTCACACAACTAACTGGCTAAAGGAAGGTTCAAGGCAAGTTTACGAATATAACGGTCATCAATAAGAGAAATAGGGGTAACAATAGAACCAACACCCTCTACTTCCATCGATGTAGCATTAGCAAAAATAACAGAGACTAGTGAACCAGGAGATCAAAAAACAAAATATGATAAGTGAGATGACATATGATGTGATGCACTAGAATCCAATATACATAAAGATGAAGGAATACTCGAAGTACAAGACAAATACATATCTGAATGAGACATGGATGTTGATATGGCAGCATGATTAGAGGCAATGATTTGTCTGAACCGCTCAAAAACCTTAGGAGCCAAAGTTGGCAAGGGTATGATCATGGCATGAGAATCAGTCTCTATAGAAGATGCAACAGCAATAAAGTATGGGGGACGAAATTGTAGAGTAGGGGACATGGTTGAAACTGTTCAGTTGGTCTATTTTATTGTGGAGGTTGAAATGTCCAAGAGGTCATTGCAACTATTTTCCCTTGATAAGAAACAATAGGCACTCGGATTTTTAATGTTTTTTCTGTTTACAAAACACACACTCATCAAAGGAATCTTTTGATTGAGACTAACTTGTAGTCTGAGGTCATTGTAAAACAACAAACACAATAAGAGTAGTGCTTGTTTTATACTCTTTATTAACCTAAGATTTTATACGATTTTCTTTTGCATTAGACTCATGAACAACTAAATCAATAGTAGGAAGAGCAGCCTGATGAAGGATTGTTCCATGTAATCCTTCAAAATCATATTATAATACCACTAAAAATTGGACCAATTATTGCTCTTATGGTTGAGCAAGTGTGGAGCCTGATTCAAACCAGAGCAGTTCGACAACCGAAGAGGACCAGCTGTCCGAGGCAACCAGAAACAGAGACGAAGTCTCGTCAGTACTGTTGAGGTCTGCGCATCGGACAAATCCTCAATTCCTTGTCGATGAAGATCTTAGCTCCGGTTGGACCAAATCAGACAGATCAATAATTGGAAAAGTATCTCAGTCAGAGTGCATCACATGCACTATGACAATAGTATCTTTTCAGGATATCAATTGCCTAGTTGGATCAGGAACAACCATGGGATCAGGAGGACCAAGGTAGCCTTGCCTCGTCCGGATCCGAAGCCATGTCTAGTATTAGAACCGAAGGTATCTAATCGTTTGGATCGAGGAAGGTCAAACCTCGTCTGGATTAGAAGATACATCATCAGCATAGACATGCAGGAAGGCATCCAAGATTGACATCAGGTCCAGTCATAACCGACGAGGTCCATCCGGAACAAGGAGGTTACCAGGCCGAAGGTATCTGACAAAGTAGGAACTAAGTCCGAACCGAGGAGTTGTATCCAAGGGAGCAAATTATCATATCCAGACCGCAGTTCATAATGACAGCTATAGCTTGGGCTATGGTCACAATAGTAAATGCAGAAGAAGATGAAACAGCAGTACCTTCGGCCGATACTAAGTTCAGACTGAAGAGTTCTTTCTTGAAGGAAGAATAGGCCCTAGTACAAGTGTAGTTCGATAGTAGTGCAAAAGCACAGTCGGACAGTTACAGTCTCGTTCGAAGAGAAGATCTCGACCGAATACCAAAATGAGGAGTTCTTCAACTGAAGGCAAGGCCTTGGTTGGACCCAGTATTGGTATTGTCACTTCTCCGGTCAGAAGAATCTTGGGTACATGCAAAGAACAGTATTTTGTGTCAGGGGCAGCTTGGGGGCATGGTGTAGTCACCTTTTCAGTCTATAAAATGACAAGGTACAGGGCTAGTTTTTCCTTTTTTCGTCTTTCCCGCCCAAGACTTGCGTGTTCAGCCTTCCATATCCCGCTATTTATACATCTCGTTGGCTACTCAATGTAATATGTCAAACATGTTAAATATAAGTGTAGTCATAGTTTCTCTCTTGTAAATCATTGAAGTTTATCAATGAGGTTTCTCTCGGTTCTTACAGTGGACGTATCCCAACTCGCTGTTGGGTGGACCACTTTATATCCTTGTGTTTCTCAGTCTCAATTTTTTGCATTACTCACTTGTCTTAATAGTTGAGGGACGTTTGTTGAAGTACATGGTCGTGTTCGTTGGTGCTTCCGCTGTCTAACACTTACCTCCTAGCAATATAAGGTTTGAAGGCCTTGAGCTTAGTATATTTTTAAGTGCTAACTGATTCCATGAATCTAACATAGAAGAATAAAAATCATGAATATTCATATTATTCTATTGGAGGAATTGCATGTTAGTTTCTAGTTGAAACTATTTTGATTCATTAGAGTGGGTCTACAGTCTATCCAAGTATTCCTAAACTTCTTATGTCATTTCATATTTTCCAGTTTAGTGTCAATTGATTGAATTACAGAATGGTTTATCCAATTGATAATCTTAGTATTACTAGTTTCCCACGAATCCAATAAGGTTGCATAATTCGCAGCCTTTGCATATGTCGATCTTCTTTTCATACTAGTAATAATACCCCACATATTATTTCTTTATAGGAAATTCTCCATCACATAACTCTAAAAGGCATAATTTTTCCATCAAGTTGGGTACAAATGGACTAAAGAGAATCATATCTTAGAGCCATATTGCCAATAACCAATCAAACAAATAGTAAAATACTAACAGCAGATATGAAAAACTAAATCAGCAACAAACAGATAAGTGACATAGCAACAACAACCAATAAGTGAACAAGATCGAACAAATCATACCCAAATAGAAAAAAGAACGAACCAAAAGGCATTGATCGAATAGAGCTTTGATATCACGTGAACAAATAATAATAGAGACAAAATAGATAGGGTTTCGGTAACACCCCATCTTTTATACACCTTAAATGGTGTAATAATTTATAAAACACAATATGTAAAAATTTGTATTTTTAAAAATCTCATTTATGTCATTAAGTTGTATCGTTGAAATTTGGTCGCAACAAAAACAAATTAGTTTTAAAATGTTTAAAAGGCTTTAGGGTTACAAACTCATATCACACCACCATAGTAAAGCCATAGAATATTTAAGAGTTAATGTCCCGAAATAATCTAACATTTCTTTTGAAATTTTGGCATGACCTCTAAGCTATTTGGATAAAATTCATACTGGCCCGACTCAGGTAAAATAGCCCAATGAAAAAACTCGGGACATAGTAACATATTATAACATAACTACAAGGGTATTACTATACCATAAGCAAGTATCTCTCACTGCATGACATGACTATACAATTTAAGGGATCAAGCTATCTCCCAATCGATATTTCTATCTATAACCTTCATATAATTTCTAAATGTCTGCAACCTTCTGACTCAATGCTAAAAAATTTGTTCCTGAGATACATATCATTAAAAACAATAATACATAAGACGAATTGTCTCGTGAGATACCTGGGTTTTAGACCCAACAAGATATTAAGGTAAATTAATAATTTGAAAAGTATATTTCTCAATTTAAGTTTATGTAAACTGACAGTTGAAAACCACACTAGAAAAAGATCCATAGAATCCTTTTGAAGTCATATTACAACTTATATCATCAATCCATGGGTTTTAGACCCAAATCGGATTCAAAATGAAACTAATAGAAAAGAATGTTGTTAATATATGCCTTAGATATCTGGCTCAAGTAGCAAAATCTCAAGAAACACAAATAACATTTCAAAACCAATCAAGAAAATTGAAACAAAATCAAAACATCAAATTAATAGTATGTGCGCCCCATGATATAAACTCCTTCCTAGAGCGGGACACACTCACCCTATAAAGTCAAGCCTGCGTAAAGGTCCAAGGTATCTGAAATCCTCTAGCTACTAAGGGTACAGGTCCAATGTACCGGGATGCCTCCAAGCTACTAAGGACAATGTCAATCTAAAATAATATGAAACACATTCACTCCTACCAAGCCTAACATATGAGACTTCTACTTTGCGAAGGGAATTACCATTCCAGTAGAGTCTAAGTAACCACCCCTTCTCGGGAGACGTCTAGTCTGGACTTTCACACACATGAATGCATTCATTAACAAATAAAAAATCAATAAATCCAACTTGAATCAATAATTCAAACTTTCGCTTAAAAGCTACAAAGATACGCTAAGGTCAAATCTCAAATAACTCAATAAATAATAACCAAACTGCAAATGACTAATCATGAACAAAAATTAAAGCTTAAATAAATTAATGAGCAAAATATCAAAACCCAATAGCTTCATAATTAAATGACCCAAACTCAAACAAACCTTACAGCAAACACGGTAGGATTTCGTTTAAGCAACTGGTAAACCATTTGCTTGAAAAACTATGATCGTATAAGTATGCTTCTGAACTTGTGTAAAAAACAACATTTCATAATCAAAATCATTTAGTGTTGAAACCCCGGTGGTTAAAATATTGCTTGTTATGTACCCAGTTAAAAAGTCCGCATGTACTCACCTCAGTAGCAAGGTATATCTAGCTAAACCAATCCACTAGCTCTTGACT